>JAEMWC010001711.1:75000-104729 GCA_016490735.1 Pachyseris speciosa | reverse complement strand
AAATTTCGAAAAGATCCCTCTTCAGGTTGTAGACTTTGAAACTCATCTACCATATATCTCAAAATAAAAGACAAAACATGTTGTTTTGTTTAGGCTTAGTCGCAGTCAGAATACTCACAACTTCCAAATTTGAGATGACATGTTTGAGAGTCCAGTGGGAAATGTTGTAAGTTCATAATGCAAGAAGCGAGAAATTGCTCTGTGAAAGCGATAATAAAACAGAAGACGAACTATTAATATTGGAAGGAAGGGAGAGAGGGGGAATGGAGGGAGGAAAGGAAAAAAGAAAGAAGGGAGAGAGAGTGAAGAAGGGAGGGGGTGCAAGTAAGGGAGGAAGGGAGGGAGCTGGTAAGGAGGACGGAAGGGAGCGAGTGAGAGAGGGAGAAAAGAAGAAAGGGAGGGAAGGGGAGAAGGAAGGAGGGAGGTAAGAAGGAAGGATAGAAAGGAGGGAGGGAGGAAGGAAGGAGGGGATGGAGGAAGGGAGAAAGGAAGGAAGGGAGAGAGGAATGAAGGCTGGAAAGGTGGAAGGAAGTAAGGAAGGAGGGAAGGGAGGGAGGAAGGGAGGAAGGAAGGAGGGGAGGGAGGGAGAAAGGAAGGGATGGAGGAACGAAGGAAGGAAAGGAAAGAAAGGAGGGAAAGGTGGGAGTTAGAAAGAAGGAAGGAAGTAGGGAAGGGAGGGAGGAACGAACGAAGAAAAGAAAGAGGGAAGGGAGGGAGGGAGGAAGATAGGGTTAAGAGGTAAAGAAGGAAGGAAGTGGCAGAAGGCAGGGCTGCAGAAAGGCAGACAGTGATGCAATGAGAGACGCCTTGAGCTTAATAGGTGGAAGGAAGTGGGGAAATGGAAAAGGGACGAAGATACCATCGAACGCAGACTGGCTTCAAGTTGTTGTTCTCATGAAAAGAAACAACGACCGAAAATCCGCCCTCGCTCCAAAGTTACCTGTAAATGCAAAAGGGAAATATGGCATAAACAGGTGATAGCAAAACGATGATTAAATGAGGTGAGAAGACTTACTATCTTCAACTTCATCAGTGAGCAATCAGGGCCTAGTTGCTCGAAGCATAGTTAGCGCTAACCAAGGTTAAATACCATGATAACCTATAGGTTTTAATACATCTTAACAAATGGTTAGCGCTAACCATGCTTCGAGCAACTGGACCCAGAGCGTCGCGGATGTCAACGATATCTCGTAAAGAGTGCGTCATCCAGTGAATATTAAAAACTACCCAGGGATGTCTGCAGGAAAAACGTTTACTAACCCTATGCTCCAAACTATTTCTCCACTGGGTTCAATCTTCACATAGCTATTGATTTCTTTATGAGGCATCATCAAATTGGATTCCCGGGCATTGTAACAGTAGGGGTCTGGAATCCATATGTTGTCGATGTCACCTCCCTTTATTAAAATAGTGCGATTAAGCTTTCCGGCCAGACGGCTGTCAGTCCACATTTGACGGAAGTAGGTGTACACTTTGTATTCCTAAACATAATAGCAAATTCAACCTGATAAAAAGGGCATTGTAATCACATTACATAAACAGGGGTTTGAGTCCCAGCCGCTGGTCAACAAATAATCCGCATTCATATCGTTACTTAAAACTAAACTTACCATATTGGCCTCCTCAATTTTTCCAAATGATTCAACGTAGATGTTAGCTCGTATTGTCGTAGGTTTATCCTCCCCTGATAGATAACAGATAAAAACAACTCATTTAATTGCATAAGATGCAATTTATAAATAAGAATAAAGTTGTCTTCTGTTGCTCAGCTATTTGAAAATGACATTTTCAATTGTTTTATTAAGGCGTGATACAGTTAAATGTCAAAGCTGTTTCGAAGCACTGGAAACCTATCTGTCTGGGAATATATCTTTCTTTTCAAGGTGTGTTTAAAACCAACTGCCCTTCTAGTATTGCATAACTTTGGAAGATTAGAGAATTGATTGAAGTTTGGTAAACGGGCCCATCTAATCACATGATTCTTCCGTTGCGTCCTTTGAAAGCTGGTTTTATGTTGTTCCTCTCTTGAGAAACTGAAAATAATTCACCGTTTTGATTTTAGCATTGTTTTCTAACAAAGACGTAAAAAAGACTCGGTATTCAGTTATTCTAAGCCTTGTCTTGTAGCTATATCTGGTTTCAATATTATGATAAACTACCGTAAAGGGCACTGTCATGTAATTTGGGTCTGATGCCAGACATGTGTTGCAGAGAAGAACGCTTAAAACGTTTTGCAGTTTTCCTACGAAGTGCTGAATATGTGCATTGAAACTATTTGCGTTTGTCTATGGCCACCGATGTGAGGAAGAAATAGATTCCAACTTAAAATAGTTAGGTTAACTTTTTTCAAGTTCCGTCATTGTGTCCAGCAAAACAAACGTCTTAAGAAATGGTACTTCCTTTTCCGCCCAAGAAATAATTAAAAATCTACTTCTTCGTGTTCGACGGGCCGATCGCGTAATAGAAAGAGTACTTCCTCACGATTTGAACAACTTGTGACAAGAATCCTTTATTTGACCACGATCAGTACGTAGTTAAAGCAAAATACATGCTTGAGGGATCGTGTATTATCTGTGAAAATTACAGACTTAACTAGATTTAAAAATATAAAATGATTTGGGTAATAACCGCGAAACAACGTACATGACATATAAAAATTTAGAAATTTATTTAAAATTTAGAAATTTATTTCAGTGTCAAACTGAAATAGTAGCAAAAAAAACACTAAATGGGGACACTATGATGATAGAATACGGGAATGGTGTAAACATGCTAAGGCACATACCAAAATTTGGTCTGATTGCTTTATCGTAACCTTTGAAAAACATTGTAATAATGTCTTCATCACCAGAAATTCTGTGGAAAGCAAGATAACAATTGCAAATTCTGTAAAGTGGATGTTGATAAACCTAGAAAAGAACACAGTCCGAGAGTAGACCTGACATGAGACGAGATGAAAATACAATGTACAAAACATGTTTTTTATTTTTATATTTATTTTATTTTATTAGCTTCGCCAGAGACCTGGCAGGGACACTCAACAGCGTGCGCCAATTACTGTAGGCCCTCTCCACATTCTAGTAGAGATAGACCACCACACCGGACTACGTCCCCTACTATTTTCGAACAGTGCGTGGGTTCTTTAACGTCCCACAGAATCAATTATGAAGAGTTGTGAGACGGGGCCTACGGTTTATCGTCCTTATCCGAGAAGACTAGAAAGTCTAGCCATTTGCAGATATCATTACAAAGGCAGCACTTTCTCCTCAATTATTTAAAGACCCTGAGTGTTGGTCCGGCCGGGATTTGAACCCGCGACCTCCCGCACGGTAATCCGGTGCTCTACCACTGAGCTAACTTGTTAACTTGTTAACCGGTCGGCGGTTAACAATGTAGAGGAAATTAAATCATAAGAAGGTGACAACTAACAAATTTTAAATCTTTTATGTTATGGGGTAACAAAGCGCTGTTTGTTTCTTTGTATAAAATAATCCGTATGTGATTTGCCAGGCCCTTTTGTAATTATGTGATATCACAATATTATTTTAGCCTAATCGGCCTGCGACCTCATCGGCTAAGTATGACGATCACGCAATATTCTGGGTGATATCGCATGAAAATTGTTAAATATTATTTACCGTGCAGACAATATTGCATATTTATAGCGGAGTTCCCGCGGCCCGAAGAGCCGCCAAGCGGAGCACCATACTTATAGAAACCCTTCAACTGCTTTTCTCATGGTAATCATGGCTAGTGGTATTGCTCGTGGGCATCACCACACGACGACGACGACGCCGAAGTGTGTCGCTCAATAATTAATAATTGAGGTGCAACTCTCTGGAACAGTCTACCCTGCAATCTAAGACAAGTGAAATCTCTAGATATTTTTAAGCAATTGTTAAACCTTCATTTTGTTAATTAAGTTATATACATGGCATTCATGGAAAACAGGCCTAGTTTAGAATAGTATTTTTTTACAGTAGAGACTTGTTAGGTGTTTATTTATCGTTATTAAAGGTTATCATGTAGTTGTATTTTATATTGTAATCACCTGATGAATTTTTACCGTGTTAAAATAACGATTTTGGGATTGAATATCCTGATAATAATAATAATAATAATAATAATAATAATAATAGTAATAATAATAATAATCCAACATTGCGGCCAAACTCCACCTGGCCCAGCTGATCAGCTAGTTTGCAGCGTACATCGGTCATGGCCAATTGACAGCTGTCAAAACAAGGTTTCCGCTGACCAGTATGAAGTGCTATATCGCGGGCTCAAGTTTAGAACTCATCGAGGTCAGCTTTTTTTTTAAGTTGACCGCTGACCAGTTACTGGTTTTTATTGGATCGCAGGCTCAAACTTAACCAAAACGAGGCTTAATTTTCTGCGCGCTTTCTGCGGCTCGTAATTTAACATTCAGTTGGTTTCTTCATTTGACCAAAACAACTTCCTCTTCTTCGAAGTATGTCTTTTAATTTGCGTTAAAGGCATAAAAATCAAGAACTAGTTCACAGATACTCCAGAAGGTGAATTTTCAAGTGATAAAAAGGAAGAGCAAAAGATTTGTTCTCAGGAAACGCTTAAGAGCTTCTGCCTGAGATGCCGGGGCAGGCTTGGAAATGAAGGTTGGCCGATTTCGCTTAAAATTGGTACGCAAAGTGTTTGTGTGGACTTATATAATATGCCAAAGGTTCAGCTTCAACGACCTTTTTCTTAGCCGAGATCTGGATATCAGCCTCTATGGGGTCCCAAGAGGCTGATTTTCAATTCAATTTTGGCCACTTTTCAATCTCCCTTTTAGCAACGTGCAATTGATTTCAGACAAAACCAAAACCATATTTGGAATGCCCTATCCTTAGGCTTGTATGGGTAAAAACATTGGCCCATGGGAATTTTTCGTTAGGCTGTGGCTGTTATCACAACTTGGACCTATTTGAAGCTTATGTGGAGCAACCGGAAATGGCCTGTTTTTCAGATCTTATATTTTCTATGCCCATGTTTTATATCGTTAAGTGTTAGTATTCCGGCATAGTTCAGCCCTTAGTATAGTAACATCAAGAAAAAAATATTTAAGGTTGAGGTTTCTTTTCCTACGAAACACTTTAAGAGAAATTACTTACTATGCACTTCCGGTCAAAGTCTTAATTCCTTATTAGGAGAGATTTTTAGACGCCAATCGCACATTTAACAAACAATCAATGATCACAAAGTAAATTATTAAAGGAAATATATAATTGCAAACCATAAGGTAGAAATCAATTTTCCTACTGTGGATTTGAAACTAAATTTTGTGTATTTTACATACCAGCTAAGTTTCGACTCAGGGAGTTAACTGCACGAAAGGTGAGGAAGATACGTTGATAACAAGAAAAGTAAAATAAATACAATAAAACAAGTTGTTTAGTGAGTATATAAGTTAGGTGGGAAAGGTTGAGCCAAACAAAACTTTATTTATAGAACTCTCCCCTGTTTCCATGGCAACCTTATTTTGCAAACTTTTGTCTGGCATAATTACTTGAGTGTAAGTTTTTTATTGACGTTTTCAAGTTTCTTGTGACAAACAATTTTTTTCCACTTTTTCATTCCTTTAGTACCCCTTCTCTACTCTTTTAATTTTACTGTCATTGACAAAAGCGATCTTTTGACTTCATGGAATAGTTATGAAAGCCAGACTGTTGGATTCAATATGACGGTTGTTTTGGAATTTATGACATTCTAACGTCACTGGCTTTTATAACTGACTATTCACCATTATTGGAATTATAAGCCCTGAGTTCGTTCCTCCTTCCCCCTCCAAGAACATCACAAATACCCTGTGTGACTAGTGTTACTGAAATTTCCGATTTAATTCTGACACGCCCAGAGGTGCTTTCCTTCAAGCTTCCATTTTAGCTCTTCTTTGGTATCGACTCTGGGCAAATATCAGCGTTACAATAGAGACTGTAAGTGAGTAAGTCTCGTAATACAATAGAGGGCCAAATTACTTCCTATTTTCGCCAGGATATTACATTAATTGAGCATGACATGCGAAGCATCTCAGCCGTGATTTATTATTGCAATTCATCCCCAAGCTCTTTCAACTTTTCAAGTGAAACAACATCCAATATTGCGTCAAAAATGTCTGTAACTGAATTGTGGCAACAAAACGGATAAAGCTCAGTAAAAGGTAAAAGGTGGGGAGACCATTTAAGTTAGAGATATTTTGTTCAAATGCGTATACAGATGGTGATGGAACAACGATCCATGAAGCAGTGGAACGAATAGAGTTGAATGGTGATCGAATTTATGAGCCCATTGGCGTACGATCAGGGGGGATGAGGGGAGCTGCAGCCCCCCCAGCTGTGGAAATTTTGTAATTTTTTCTGGCAAAACGCTCTTAATTCGGACAACGACACTTTTGAGAAAACATTATAAAATAATGCTGTTGGCGTGATTTCCAAACTCCGTAAATAAAGTTTCTAGTTAGTTACTATTCAGGTGATTAGATGCCCGAAAGTAGTTTTCAGAGATTTTGTAATTTGAATAATATCGTGTAAAATGTAAAGTGTATCGTTTCGTTCACATCTGCTGCAGTTCGCGCCTAATTTTTGCGCCAATTCCGCGGAGAGCGCGGTTTTGACGAGTTCACATGAAGGTCAGGTTTAAGGTTTCTTCGTTGAAGTTCGTTCGATTCTTTGTGGATTCCGTGGACTTTAAAGGTTCAAGAAAATGTGAAAAACTTAGAAGGTGACTAAAGGTCAAGCGGCCGTCAAAGTCACTATCCGTAAATCTCAGTATTAAAGTGTCAGATAATACGAGTTGATGTCACCCAGCTTGTAAGTACCGGGAATTGGCTGCTTTTTCAGCCTTTACTGTCCCTAAATGAAATGATTTGTGGTATCTGGTAAAGACTCCCGAAACTGAATATTTTTCATTCCTATATTAGTGTTGCTGCATTTAGCATACATTATCTTCATCATTATTCATATTTATTCATCAGTGCTTAGTTAAGAATTTGTTCATGCTTAGCGTGCGTATATCGAGTTATGGATGCACGCGAGAAGTTTGGAGAGCACGCAAAATGCGTAAGAGTAGCTCGAGGCGCAGCCGAGAGCAACTCTAGCTTTTTGAGTGCTCTCCAAACTTCCCGCGTGCATCCATAACTCGATATACGCACAGCTAAAAGTATGAGCAAATTCTTTTATAACATAGCGATAATAAGAATCTGCCCGAAGAAGCTTTTTATTTTGATAGAGTGTAAAATTCTCACAACGCACGAAAAAAGTAAATAAACGTCCCTATTGGCTGGTCAAAAACACGTCACAATTTATACTTTGGTTTGAACGAGAACATTTGATCCAGTTAATCATGCTAACCGATAACTGTGAATGAAAAGCTCAAAATTTACGAGGAAAATGGAGAAAATCAAAGCCAATGAATTCAGGTGTCACTGAAAAAATGTTTTAAAAGTCAAATGAACCGAAATTTCAACGTTTTTCTCTTAAGTCAATTTTTATTGAATTGTGTAGCTTAAGTAAGAAATAAACATATTCTGGAGTTTCAAAGTGATCGGGTATTGTATCCTAGGGATATTGTATACTAAAAAGTGCTTCGTTTTGGCTTTCGTATTCGTAGAGCGGTCGGGTGAATTGTCGGGAATTTGTCGGGATTAACAGTTGTGACGTCACTGTTGGCGAGCTGAAAAATTGCGGGAACATTAAAAATTACCCCAAGTGAGTCTTGAAATTAGTGTCGTTTTTTAGCGGAAAGCATTATGTTTTGTGCTGCAATAAACTGCAGCAACAATTCTAAGTGTAAAAGTAAGTACTTTCAAGTTTCCAGATGACCAAAATACGGAGGGAAATGGCTCATAAGACTGAAGAGGGAATCGTTTGCTTCTACGAATGTTTAGGCTTTTGTGCAGACCATTTTACATTTCACACCACACAGCTTCAAACATAATCTCGTGGCAACGAGTTCGCTAGTTCCAGCTTTCAAGCCACGAAACTGACTTGAAAGAAGATGCCGTACCAACTTTTTTTCAAGAATAAAACGTGGAATCCGAAACACAAATTGGCCAGAAAAGAAGCAACACCGACAACAATCCTAGCTCGCTGAATAACGGGACGACTTCAAGCGGCAATTCCTAATCTATTCGTTCAGCGTTTGCAAACGCGGAAGGCTAGAAGTAGGCATTTTCCATCTTGTTTGAAACAGCTGGAAGTATAGTGATCCTTTTGTTCTCTCTGATAATGCGAACTTATATTACGTTTGCTTGGATGTGAAGAACTGAGACGTCCGTGCAAACCATTGATATTCTTATCGGAGGCGTACAAATCGAATTTACATATGTACAGTAGCCGTAAATATATTTGGCCAGAGCTTTAAGCGCTTGTTTACATTCAAGGAGGATGATCTTAGTGATTGGATAATAATATCGTAGAAAGCGGAGCAACTGTGTCCTCTTCATACGCCAACCTAGACGGGAGTTTGACGTCACGGGAACAAGTTGTTTCAGATTTACAAGCCAAAAGCTAGGCAATTGCTCCAAATTGAAAATTAATTTTGTTGCCTTAGCTTACGATAGATCGGCAAGCAGAACTGTATTCGACTTGTTCAAACTGGTAATGCGAGATAAAAGAACATCGCGCGTATTTTCAAAACAACGCCGTCTTTGTATATCGGACGTGCTTAAAAGCAGGTGCTTTGTAATGTGATACTTAAGTTATAGTGCTAACATCGCAAACACCTCCATTGCGAGAAATGTAAACTGATTTTTTTTTTAAGAAATTAAACAAACCTTCATCCGTCCATCCATTTTTGTGCACTGACGTTTGTGATCAGTTACCTCGAGCGTTCCCGTCGCTAGTGTTTGACAATTTACGCTATTGAATAATCAAGCTAAATCAGCTTAGTTTTATTCGCCGCGCATGTGACATTTCGCTCGAATCGAATCAGGATGGTACGTTCTTGCTTTGTTTACAAACATTTGGTTATTTCGTAAGTCAAAAGTAAATAAACTTGATAAAATGTGTTCCTCTACTTTTTTGGCTGTTTTATGTATGCATGTTTTTTTTGTTCTTGTCGGCTGCAACTTCGTTGTCGCTCCACATACATTTCCTTCTGATGTTACTTTCAGTTTATGCTGCGTCTTTTTACAAGTATTGCTGATCTTTTGTCTCACGATTATGTCACAAAGATGTGGATCGCGACCACATCTTTGTGACTCAATCGTGAGACAAAAGATTAACTCAGCTGCTATCATATCCGTATGTACTGACAGAGAAGAACATACTCAATCTATATATACCATACTCTGAAACCTTAAGTGACAAAATTTTCATAACCTTTTTCCTCATTTGGTACATAAAATTCTTAGTGGCATGAATTATATACCCTCTGAATGTATAAATATTTCATTTTACAGTCAAAGGACATAATAATTTCTCATAAATGTTTTCATCCTAAAGGAATGCTTGATTTGTTTTAGCAGCAGTTTATGGGGTATGATAAATACATGTATCTGTAGCAAATGGTACAAGTAGCCACATCTAGATGGGATGGAGTTTATGGGACAAAGTATTATGTTAAATGTACATCATGCAAGTTATTGCAAGTAGTGTAATAATATAAAGGTATAATAAAGAATATATACCAAATGGAAAACTTTCAGGGAGGTTGTTAATGGCCATGAGATGTTTAGCATCAGTGTGTAGCCCACCCATTCACAACCTTGCTCATTTCTAGACCAACTCATCACTATGCTCTACACACATGTAAAGTGGGGATTCTGGCACAGTTCGCACTCGCAACAACCATCATCCAAATCGCGAGAATTGGGGTGATGAGACGATTACGATTATCATCCCATCGCCTCGCGCGCCGCTTCTCGGCGATGGGGATGATAATCGTAATCGTCTCATCACCCCAATTCTCGCGATTTGGATGATGGTTGTTGCTCATGCTCACAGTGACCAGAACCCCCTTTACATGTGTGTGTCAGGTCAGCGCTCTATTTCCCCGTATATACCCAGGCACCCAGCATCTCGATACTATTGTGCCACACACACACCCGTATTAGAGAAGTGCGCGCAGAGGGTACACAAAGGATGGCCGCAGCACGCGTGGGGGAAGAGGTACTCAACGAGTACTACGGCGAAGCCGCTCCGGTGGGGGGAAACAACAGCCCGCCCGCCCAAGCCTGTATTAGAAATACACGGTAACCGTATTTGATTGAAAAACTTCCACCAGAGATCACAAGCAACCACTTTCTTTGTGAGCCCATCCTAAAAATGGTAATAAAAAACATCATCGAAAAACGGAAAGAATTGGGTGGGAAATGGTTAATGAAGTTATTCGTGAAGCCCCAACGCGTGAAAAAAGGGAGCGAATTACAAAAATATTAGTTTCAAGCGAATATTGCTTAAATGGGCTTTGTAACATATGCCTAAAATAAGACAACAAAAAACACCATATCGAGCCACCCTGGTTTTGTTATCATGAAGACTATAAAGAAGACTTCTTGGAATTCCGGTGAACGCAGAAAGGCTTCCGAGATTTGAGAGAACTCGAAATATTTTTTGTGAAATTAAGCCCTCATGAGAGGTTCTGGTGGCCACCAGTTTTGCAATTTTTTTCAACATCTTTCATCGCTTCAATAAATTCAAAGGTAATTTGTCTTACCTCCCTTTGCCAAACAGGCGTTGAAAGCTCAAGGAAAAAACATACAACAGCATGGAACAGAGCAATCATTCTGTCCAGAATATGCACATTAGCTGTTTGTTCAATTTTCGTTTTTCAAGAAACTTATATAGAATTTTACGTTTCTTCCTTCAAATTTTAGTTCAAAGCTGCGCTCGCCGCGAGTTTTTTTTCTGAACTCCTCGCGAACCTCTTGCCTTATTTGTTTAAGATCTGGAGGGTTAGAATCGGGCCGTTTTTCTGCAAAGCTTGCACGCAAACCACCCTTCAACTGGTTATAGCTTTTCATGTCACGAATTGCGTGTTTGAATTCCAGGTCTGTAACCCGATTATCATCAAGAGCTTTGGAAACAAAAGCATTTATCTCGTCATGCTTTGTTGCTTTGTTGCTTTGTTGCACTCAATCGGTGGTGTTTGTTAATTTTCTGTTCAATCTTTTTGTTAACACCAGTCAAAGGTGGAAACCGCGCCGCAAACACCCCCCCCCCCGAGAGCAACCCTGAATACGACTCCAACACCCGTCAGTGCAGAGGCGACAGCCCCGGAAGACAAAGCTGTTGTTGCAACTCCACGACCGGCAACAGCATAGCTGCAGGATTTTTGAGCCTTTTTGTACTTTTTTTAGCATAACTCTGTAGTGCTCCGCCTCATCAGAAATCTTTTTTTCAATTTTGCTGAGCTCAGTCAGCCGGAAAGTTTCGGCATTTGGAAGATTGGGATATAGGGGTGTATACTGCTGTTCTGAAACACTTTCGGGTGGAGCAGAGGCCACAGGGGAAATTGCAAAACATCCTCACCGGCATGGCGTATGAATAGTCAAACTTTTTCTTTAAATTAATGCCAAAGAACAATTCAAAAAGACTCTAATACAAAATTAAGTTGTGCCCGTTTGAAGTTTAACGTTTTGCCAGCCTTATCTTTTACAGTCAACGTTATGCTATTCACAGATTGAGTTTGTTTTGTATGGCGTGGAGTGGTTTGGAAATTTTGAGGATAAGTGACCCGCTCTTGCGGATTTCCAGAGATTAGAATGCAAGCCAGAGCATCACTTGGTTGGCCGTCAAGCAAATTGTGATCTGTGCTGACAAGGTCACAATGTATGTAATAGTTCTTTGGAATGTTGAGCAAAACAGTGTAACTTTTAACAGTCATTTGATTGGCGTAAATTCGGAGAATTTTTGAAAGAGGTTTATTAACGCAAAAACCAGTTGTGTGTTTATTTTTCTCAATTATTAATGCATGTGAAAGTGTATTAGTTTCAATAGACAGAGGTTTGTCATAATCTTTTTTTGTAAAGGCTTTTTTCAAAATTTCCACAAAATTTTAAAAATTGTAGAATCCAGGGGGAAATTCATATGTAATGTTTTGATTACCGTCTTTTGATTTCCCCCTTATTTTCCAAATTGTCCCAAGTATTGAAAAGCGAGCAAGAGAGAAGTCGGATAAACTTAGGGTTCGGAATAGGACACTTAAAGTAAACAGTGTACCCGTTCGAAGCCGCGTCGATTGTGATCACGACCATTTATCAGAGCGCACATTAACATTCAACTGAAAATATCACCCCTTCATAAGATGGCAAATTTTTTGCAGAGGATGCAAACGCCGGAGGCCCGCCAAATTTCAAAAAACGCAAAAGACAAAGCTTGGGCTGAGTTTTTGTCTAAATTTCTCTATGCCGACAAAAGTCAATTTACCGCGGAAACCGTTGTACAACGTGGGGCCTGCCTATCAAAAAAGCGTTTTCGGTTCAAACAAAAAATGCTGGTCCAAGGCGATGAAAAAGGCTCTGGGGCTGGGGAAGATTGGGGGTTTCCACACCAGCTTGTGATAAGAGAAGATTTTTAAAAACTTAAAACTTCCAACCCCAGCAGTAGCCTTTTCTGATGCACCAAATAGCAGTTTGCAAAACCTGTATGGGGCTCCAATAGAAATCTTTGTAACACCAACAGAGCGTTTTAAAACAAAATAAGGAACATATTCCAAAACTTTGATTTGACGCACCATTTAGGGAAAGAGGCGCACACCTGGTTAACCGACCCATATATGTTGTATTGGCACCAACAGTTGAACTTTGCAGTTTGGTACCAAACAGTTTGGGGCCCAACTTTTAATCTGATAAACAACAAGTATGATGTGGCTTCGTAGAAAAGAATTTGTAACGAGTTCGGGATTGATCCCTCAACCGATTTCCGTCTTCAACAAAGGCGCCAATCACGGTCTGGGCAGCGTCTATATTTGGGTTTGAGGTCCATACAAAACTGGGGCAGCATACCCAGGTTACGACAAATTCAGCGACGAAGGCGGTTCCGCAAGCAAAGGGAACGCGATTCTGTACATAAAACCCGACAGCGTCGCCGAAAGACAATTTGATTGGTTTTGCCCCAACGAATCCAGCGGTCTTACACCAGCAGGTTTGTCAAGAATAAATCAGTCAATAGAGGCGTTTGTTTACTGCATTTTGGGCGCTCAGGTAAACGTTCGAAGTAGCATTCTGGGAGATGGGGGGCGCGCGGTGGAGGTGCGCAACGAGTTTCTCGTGTTAATGGAAGATGCCATAAGGCAAACAGATCTGTCCAAGAGTGTGCAGCGCTATCAGCTGGCTGTCGATGAGGCCAAGGTAAGACTCAATTTGGTTCTTTTTCCAGGCACCTGGCTTATGCCGGGGAACATGATAATAAACTCAGTAAGCGTAGTTGGCTACAACAACAAACTAAAACAGGCAACAAACGAAATTAGTCTAGTCTTGGATAAACAACGACGTAAACCAAGGCACAAAAAAGCAGCCCTCCGCCATATGGCAGGGGGGCCCTCAAAGGTTAACCAGCCGAACAGCCACCCTTCAAACCCAATACACAAGGCCGCTTCAGGAGAAAAATCAAAACCCCCAATTTCACTCCCCTCGAACCATATGAAACAATTGTCGACTCGTTACCAGATTTTTTTACCAAAACCAATAGGACCCATTTTTGAAAAATCCACTCGGGGAAACTTACTTTTTATAAAAGCTCTTGCTTTTTGAAGAAGAGCTGGTTTGTCATCTTATGAATAAAACCCCCGAGTAAAGAATTCCATCGCCGCTGCCAAAAGAGGTCTCAACATAAGATGTTTCCGGCACCCCACCTTTTTCGTGTGAGTGCGTTTGCATCTGAATTTCTTCGGCACCATGATATGGTGTGGATGCGGCGTCTGGCTTAAAGGGATGTGTTCTGTCGATTTCTTGTCCATCATCGTCGTCATCAAACTTTTTGGATGAAGAAAAGGGGATCCTCCATTTCTGCGTCATAGCCACCCTCCGCCATTTCTATATTTTGAATTTATTTTCAATTGAAATTTAAACTATTGGTTATACTTATGGACGACCTTTCTCCCGCCGTGCAGGCAAATCTGTTGCCGGAACACCGACGAAAAACCCCTTCGCAATGAAAGCCGAGCGGGCCAACAACTTCCTCGTGAAAAACGTCTCCAGGGCGCTGGTGGACAAGATGGTTGTGAAGTACGCTGGGACCATACTGCAGGAAACGGTAGCCTACGACATTTTCAAGATCTGGGAAGACCTTTTCCTCTCGCAAGAGGAGCGCGACAACATGCTGCTCGAGGGCATCCAGAGCGATGACCTCAACAGGATACAATCAGGGGCGGAGACAAGAAAACCTCGGGGGTAGACTTGGAAAACAAGCTGGAAAGGTTTACGGGAAAACATACCGAATCAGGATGGACCACTAGATTCTGGCCGACCATGGGGATTTTTACCCCCAAGCTCTTTACAAAGTTGTCTAGAAGCTGAAAAAAATCCAGCTAGAGTACGAAATGATCCGAAGTAAAACTCTGGCTGAAAAGGCGGAAAGCGCTTATGCTGACGGCAAGGAATTCTATTATGACCACATTGTTCGCGAAAAGGTCGTTCCCTTCAACAAAGCTACAGACGCCAAACTCAAGTTTTACAAACGCGTCTTTCAAAAAAGCTGGACAAGCTTTTGGCTCACGCACCATTCTGTTTAATACCCCCTGAAGACGTTTTTGTTGTACCCGCGCTCCACAAGAATCGGGCTGTTTCACCGCAGCGAAGATCTCTGAAAGGCCTTCTTCTCCTCTTTGTTGAGCCTTACACTGCGGGGGCAAGGGACTCAGAAAAATATTTCCACCCCGACTTCACAAAAGTAAGTGTAACGGTCAATGGTTCGCCAAATATGGTTTTCAACAATGGGATTGAAGCAAAGGACATGTGGGAGGAAGCCAGCCGCTTCTTCGGCAGGGCGGATCCACATGACTGTATCGAAGTTTTATGACAACAGGTTCGGGATGTTGATCGATTTGCGCTCCATGGCATATAAATCGTTGCACGGCAGCGGCACGCGCCTGGTGAACAGCACAGACGGTGTTCAGCTTGAACGCGCCGAGAAACAGGCGGCTCGGGCAGCGTGAACTGCCACATCTTCATTATCAGCGACTCTATGTTCGGCTTGTTGGGGCGGTAATTGGAAACTGTGGAATACTAATAAGGCAACATAAATCCGGATAACATTCCTTTCAATGCTCTCATTGTTGGGCCAACAAATTCGGGCAAAACAAGGTTTGTGGTGACCAGCTCACAGGACCTTTCCGCGGAAAGTTCGATTACATCGTTCTCATCTGCCCGACATTTGCCCACAACAAGACTCTCTTCCGGTTTGGGGAAAACGATCCGCGGGTGGATGTGATAATTTGCGAGCAGCACGAGGTAGAACTTTGGTTGAAGATCGTAACTTTTGTTTTTGAGGGAACCAACACCCTCATAATCCTTGACGACTACGTCGCCTTGCATCTCGCCTTTTCCGCAAGTTACATCGGAATCAGCGTTTGGGTGCTGACCCAAAAGTACACCAGCATCACCGCGTCTTTTCGGGAGAACATTGCGGCAATAGTCCTTTTTTACAACCCTTCATCCAAGACCACAAAGGCCATCTTTGAGGATTATGCGGGCGATCTGCCCAAGAGGAGTACAAAAGCATGATTTGAAAGCTGAAGGAGCGAACCTTTTCTTTCCTTGTGTTCTCACTGCGGCACCCCTTCGGAGTTCGATTTTTCCTAATAAAAAAAACTGAATATAACAATGGCAGAAGAGGAGCTGGCAGTAGCAGAAGTCATGAACATGCTGGAAGCAGAAGCAACGGGCGAGGTGGCTGGTGGTGTTATGGCTTTGGCCGCTCAGGGCCCTGACATTCCTGCTCTCCGCGAGCAGCTGGCCGTGCTGGTGACGACGGGGAAGGCCAAGGAAGCCATCGGCGTCCAGCTGTCGCACGAGCAGGTGAAGCACCTCACCGACAAAGAGGTTGAGAAGTATTTCAAAAGGTATGAATCTTACGTGGGCTCGAAGACAACCGAGAGCTTGATCGACAGCTTCATTTTTCTTGTGACCAAAACCGCGGGGTCGTTCGTCAAAATTAAAGATATTGAGGCTTACCAAAAAGAGATAAAAGAAGACTAAATAATCACCAAAGAGCTCTCCAACCTGGCTGGCAACCTTGCTTTGAAGTTCGGCCGGTGGCTTGCTGCCGCCAACGCGGCGCTGATCACCGCAAAACACATTGATTTTACCAGCCCAGAGGTTGTGCAGCATGAGCCGGTGCCGCATGCTGAACAAATTTCTGAGAAACCCTTAACAACTGCTGAATAATTACTGACAATTACAAAGCAGCTGCTGACCATTTTTGCTTGCTCAGTATTTTGCTGGCAAATAAAACTTTTCTGTTAGAATATCTTCACAATGTCGGAAGCACCGGCTGTCGAAACACAGGCATCGCAGCCGTCCAATGGACAACTTACTTCGCCTGACCCAACCACACAGCGCCAAAAAAACCCGAAACGGGTTGTTGCAGGCAAGTTAGTGGCTGAAAGAACAAGGCTGGCTCGAGAAGTGCAGAAAAAAGCCTTGGCGGATGCCAATGTCATAATTGCAGACAACAAAGCAATTAGGCCGCCGAAAAGGCTGCTGCGGGTGCTGCTGCTGGTGCTGCTCCCACCGCCTCGGAGCAGAAAGCCGATCCAAAGCCACAAGCCACACTTCTTTGACTACAGTTCTGGGCGTGGGTTCGCTTCTTGTTGCGTTAGCTAGTGTTTATTATCAGCGTGAAGCGATACAAGCGAGGTTTCAGTCTTTGGCTCCAATAAAAAAGGAAAGCGCTCCGAGCCCTCCTGTTACCAGCGAGCCCGCTCCCGAAATGCCGCAGAGGAGAAGGGGATCAGGCACATGGAATAATTTTCTTTTAAAGGTTTGCAAGCGGGTATATACCGAAGATGTGCTACGCGTGCATTGAAAATCATCCGTTTTTAACCAGCATGGTTGTTGGTTATGCTTTCGGGTACTTTTTGTTAAAAATAATGGACAAAAGGATCGAAAGGTATTTTCATAATGACCAACTCTCCAGACCTGTACGTCATGAGGTGAAGGAGGAGAGTGAGGAGAGGGAAGACGATGAAGCTCCTGGCGGTTTGTTAGGAAATGAAGATGATGAAAGCGAACATCGTCTTAACAAATCGGCAAAAAAACAGAAAATCGATGAAAAGTTAAAACCACAACGACTGGATTATTTCATTTAAGCTTTTGTTGCAAATTATTTTGGCATGTCTGACAATAAGCTTGTCAAAACCATTATGGATGCGGTGGTTCTTTCCCGCCTCGTGACATGTATCGGTTGGGCAGGAAAAAGGTTTTGAAAGAGAATTTCATATCCGACCCCAGCACTAGTTTGACGAACTATATGGAATTCATTGCCGTCATTCCTGGCGCTCTCGCTCTCAAACAATATCTCATGGACGAAAAAATCATTCCCGCCAGGTTTTGATTAGCTAATGGGGCGGGCATATGGAATAATTTTCTATTGAATGTTTGCAACCTGAAGTGTTGATGAATTAAAAAATAGGACCTTTAAATAACATGGCAACGATCGCGATCATAGTTGGCGGAGCTGTCCTCAATGCTGCGACATTCATCGGCGGCAATTATCTCGCGAGGGCGATTGGTGGTGGCGACGACGCCGCGCTTGACGAAAAAAAGCGCCAAGACAAGGCTCTTGAAGATTACCAGGCGGCTTATGCGAAATATAGCCAACGGGCACCCTGCTCCTTGACTGGATCCAGACAAACGCGCAAATCAAAGCACAGGCCAAGCAGAACTTCACCAATACCGACTACGCTTTCAAACTTTACAACACAGGCACATCCCAACCGACCTCTAACTCCGATGAAGGAGCCCAAATTCTCCGATTTTTACCAGCTGAGCGAGCAGCAAAAAAGGGCGAGTTGATTTTTTTAAGTCGCCGGGTCGCTCGCTTTGGGTTATTTTGCCTTTTCACGTTTCCTTTGAAGTTTCACACGTGTTGAAATATGGAAGCCAAACTATCGAAGGTTTATTACAGCCCCGGAGGCTATTGGAAAGGCCTCGCCGCTATCAAATACTGGCCGAAGCCGCAAAGACCACTGAAGACAATGCAAAAAAGTGGCTGATCAAGCAGGCGCTTTGGCAAATTTATCTTCCGGCGCCGCGCCGCATTCCTCAGCTGAAATTCGATGTTTTCACCCCAACAAGGTGCACCAAGCTGACCTTCGTTTTTTTGCCGCATGACAAACTCCCCCGTGGGCGTAAAGTGTACAAGTACGCTCTGACGGTTGTCGACGTCGCCAGCCGCTACAAAGAGGCAGAACCTTTGACCTTGAAAAACTCTGACGAGGTCGCCGAGGCGTTTCGCAAAATTTACAAACGTTCGCCTCTGAAATGGCCGGAAATGCTGCAGGTGGATCCTGGGCGCGAATTCATGGGTGCTGTCGCGAAAGAGATGGGAAGCCACAAACGTATATCCGCCGCGGGCAACCCGAAATTCCCCGCGACCAGGCCATTGTCGAGCGTTTGAACCACACCCTGGCTGAGCGCTTGTTTGGTTACCAGTATGCTGTGGAAATGCGTTTGCAGGAGGGCCAACGGTCTGTTGCGTGGGTTAAGCGGCTTTCCAGAAGTTGTTGCGGCCTTGAACAACGAGGAAACAAGCCTGACTGGGAAAACGCTGGCTGTTGCGATCAGAGAAAAGGCGGTTGTTTCCAAGAGTTCAACAACATATCAAAGACCTGTGGGAAAGCGTGAAAAGCAACTCCCCCTCTTGTCAATGTCCGCTATCTTTACCAACCAGGCGAGCTGGAGGGAAGCAAAAAAAGAGCCACATCCTGTTTGGTCTTTGAAAGTCTTCAAGATTGAAAGAAGTGTCATGAAACCAGACACGCCTGTTTTGTACTATTTGCATGACGGGCCCAAATGCAGTTTCGTGCGCGAAGAGTTGTTGGTTGTCCCGCCAAACACGGAGCTACCACCCGAAAACCTAATCTAACAGAGCCATGCCTAAAGCGAGGGGAAACCAAAAAATTCATGAAAAGAAGGTGCGTTGGGGTTTGCCTTTTTCACGGTTTGAGTGAGCCGGTGGGCCAATAGTTCAAACAGCATTTCATCTCTCTTTGAAGCCACAAACCTTGGCTTTTTCCTCCTTGCAACTTCCCTTTTCAGCTCTTTGTGAACCATCATCCACTCTGGTGTTGTCTTGCAGTTGCAGTTGTTGTCCATATACTTTGTCTGCCAAAGTTCTAATTAATCTTCAGTTTGTGTATGATCACCCCCGAAGATCTCATCTAACAGCGCCATGATGCCTTCCATTTCTTCTTCATCAGCCGGTTTGGGATTGTACCCGAAGACCTCATCTAACAGCGCCATGACGCCTTCCATTTCTGCATCGGTCGGAGGGGGGTTGTAACCAAAGGCGTTTGTGTTTACACCGTCCTCTTCTATCCATCTTTTCGAATCAAACGCAGAAAGAGAAGTATTGTTCACATTCATGCCGAAGATATTGTGCCCTTCACTCCGGAGAATGTTCATTCCGTGTGTCAGCTGCTTCTTGCCGAAGAGGGTTTCTTTGTACTGTTCGTGCAGGATTTCCTTTCTGACCACGTTCTTTTTCACGCCTTTGGCCCTTTTCATGTTTTTTTCGTCGGCCCTGATGATGGAGTACATCTTTGGCCGCAACACACACACCACTGGCGATCGGGGTACCTGCACATTCGTCTTTCATTTTGCTAAAAACCTTTTTGTTGGTTTCTGAATGCAGCGGGTGGTCTTTCGGGTAGTCGCTTGTGTCGAAGAGATGTTGGCCAAGGCAGCCCTCGGGCCCTTGTCTTTGTAAATGTCCTCTGTTTCGATTTCGAGTAGGAAGCTATCCGTGTCTGTGTACAGAAGTTTGCATTTCTGCCCAATACTGCTTTTCAAGATGTTGTAGAAAAAATTCATACATCAGCAGTTTACTGTTTTCCAGAATCGCCATCCCAGTATAAAACCGGTTTGTTGAGGCAGAGCTTGCTTTTGCGCATGCTTATTCCTGCAAGATCGTTTGCAAAAAAACTCTGCCTTGAGTTAAGAAGGGTTTGCAATCAGTTCCCTCAGCTTGATTGTCTCGTGGGTGCACACGTTTTCCATGGTTTTCCGAAGACAGAGTTGTTCATCATCTTGTAGAAGTCTTTTTCGAACGCGCTTTTGCCTTCTTTCTGAACTCGGTGTTCATCCTTATGTAAGGCTCCATCCAGCGTTTTTGTTCGAACTGCAACATTCTGTGGACTGTCTTAAGCCTCATGCCCTGTTTCAGATAAAACTGCAGTTGCGGTAGTGCACGACGTAGTTCTTTTTGTCTTGCAACGTCAGCAAGGGCTTTTGACAGACTGGTGGTTGAGAAGGAGGTCTTCTATCATTTTCTTTTGTACTGGGACAGCCATTCTTTTTGCACGGCCTTTTTCTCCGGGGCAAGGAGATAACCGTTGTGCTCTTCGTGAAGCTCTTGAGGATATTCGAGGTCTTTTTTGCTGTTTTCTTCGATCTCAAAGATTTCGTCCTCTGATGGAAAACATCCGCTCCACTTGAATTTGCCCACTGGGAGAGCTTTGCTCATTGCCCAACCGTACAGGTTGTTGGCGTCAAGGTCCATGATGAAGGTGGTTGGTTTGCTTTCGTTGAAGCCCGGCACCAGAGGGTTGTTGGCTTTAGCATACCTCTTGCTGACCATTGAAATTCCTCCGCGCATCCCTCTCTCCACAAAGAGATGCATGTCGATGTCGGTCAAGCTCGCTGTCGAGCTCGATGCCTGTCTTTTTTCAGAAGCGCGTCCCATGACAGGCCTGGTGATGTGTAATAGTGGGCTGGATTCAGGCCGTACTGCTTTTGGCAGAGATTCCGAAGTTTTCGAACACATCTGCCAAGAGCGCAACGTCTGTTTTCACGTAAAGGTTGTGGTAGTCCCCGAGTGTTTTGCACCCTAACGTTCCCCAAAAATTTTGTGCGTGTTGGTAATCTTCGTCCGAGATGTGCTCGCCAGAAAGGTTGCTGAAGAAAAGTTCTTTGTTGGGAGGGCTCGTTTCCCCAAATCTTTCCCACGAATCCATGTACTCGTAGGGGGTAAATGCCCTTTTTGCATAGCAGATCGAGTTTTGCCGCTTCAGGCAAAGTCTTTTCGTTATTTTCAGCGCCTCTTTCGGTGTGGCTTTCACAAGTGCGTCGAGGCTGGACAGCAGAAATGCATTGCTGTCAATGAAACGCAGGTTTCCTAGAGAGAAGGAGATGTATTTCTCCATGTTTTGGCGATACAGTTCAGTTCTCCAGCCCCTTCTACTTTCGACATCGCCTGCAATCAGGTGGTGCGCGTCGTAACCTTTCAGGTTGTGGAACACGACAGGAATGGGAATGGTTTGGGGGTTTATGAGCAGTTTTTTGTTGCACGCGTCGTGCGCGCCGCCGCGGAATCTGCCTGTAATGTGGCAGTGATCTTTCACCGAGTCTCTGAAGTTTTTGCAAAGAAGTGGCGTTCCGCAGAAAATACAATCTTCTTGATTTTTCTCGATCCATTTGTCAATGTCGTCTTTTGGTTTTCTTTGTGCTTTGGGTTCCTCGAACACAATTTCTTTCAAAGCTTTATAAAAGTAGCCTCTGTGGCTTTGCCCGCAGTACTTGCCTGTGTTGTGGGCCCACACGGGCATTGAATTCAGAAATTCTGGTTTTACAAGTCCTTCGTTGCAGATGTGGCAGTTTTTGGCGGTGTTGAATTTACGCCAATCAGATGTTGTCATTTTGAGTGGCGCTGGGTTTTCCAGGCTTTCGCGTAGTTTCTTTTCCAGACTAAGAATTCTGTTAAGAAACTCCTCCACTGCGTTTCTGTCCCCATCACAACCTTGTCTGTATTTCGCAACTTGGCTGCTTTGCCCGTCGCTTCTCACAAATGTTATTGCAAAACCACAAGCTGTGTGTTTATTTGTTTTTCTGTGCAGGATGTTCTTTCGCGTTGGTCTTCGGGGATTTTTTTCAATGAAAGCTTCGAAGTCGGCGTAAATAATAAATGGAGCTTTCATTTGTTTTCTGGAAGTTTTGAAACTTCACTGTGTTTTTGCCTATTTCGGGCATTTCAATTCTTGTTGGGGTTCCGATCACACCGCTGCAGTGTTTCTGATGGTTGGCAAGAATCTTTTCTGTTGTGAACCCGATAAGGCACATTACGCAGAAGTGTTTTCTGTCTTTTGTTTGGTTTGGTCATAAAGCAGAGATGAAAGCCTCTTCACAAAACAGTAGAGTGTTCTTTGTCTTCATGAAGAAGCATCAGGTTGATTCTTGGGACTCTTTTGTCTTTTGTGCTTATTCTTAGAGAAGTAACATTGTCGTTTTCCCAGCCAAACACGTTCAGTACAAGGGCGGGATTTTGTTTTTCAAGTTTGCAAAGTTGTTTCAAAAGTGTGGGAAAGTCAATGAGTTCCCAGTTGATACCATCGTTTATTGGGTATTCGGTGGTCTTTGTGGGTTTCTATCAGCTGGAAACAAGGCCGCTCTCAAGGCCCATTTCAAACATTCGTTATCTTGGTTTTGCACCTTGACAATTGCTTTTTACTGGCTAATTTTTTGGGTGTCGGAATGTAAGTGCCGCGTTTCAAAGGTTTATATTTTGCAACATTGACATAGGCAATTGTGATTTTATCAATGCCCCATCCTATCCTCGCTCTGACCAATTATCTATGTCCCCGTTTACTATGTCGACAAATTCATCAAATCTTAAATCAAATCGTTGGTTAAGGTTTGCTTTTGTAAAGACATATGGTTCGTCTTTCAAGTAGTGTCTTTGTTTTTCTTCTACCATTTCCCCGTTTTCGTTTTGCCTTTCTCTTTTAAAATGGACCTCCAAACCAAACTGCACTTTAATGCTTCCGGTTTTATTAATTTCATTCTTTATAACATCAACACTTTTGTCCCGCATTGTGTTTTCCGTGAAAGTAATAATACTCTGCCTAAACGGGTTTTCAGGACCGACGTCCATCCTGAAAACGTCCAGCCAATCATTAAAATCGGGGACTGAAACTTTATACTCGTCTCACACAACTGGGGCTTGGGCGGGCGGGTCGTTGTTTCCCCCACCGGGGCGGCTTCGCCGTAGTACTCGTTGAGTACCTCTTCCCCCACGCGTGCTGCGGCCATCCTTTGTGTACCCTCTGCGCGCACTTCTCTAATACGGGTGTGTGTGTGGCACAATAGTATCGAGATGCTGGGTGCTGGGTATATACGGGGAAATAGAGCGCTGACCTGACACACACATGTAAAGTGGGGGTTCTGGTCACTGTGAGCATGAGCAACAACCATCATCCAAATCGCGAGAATTGGGGTGATGAGATGATTACGATTACCATCCCCATCGCCGAGAAGCGGCGCGCCGAGGCGATGGGGATGATAATCGTAATCATCTTATCACCCCAATTCTCACGATTTGGATGATGGTTGTTGCGAGTGCGAACTGTACCAGAACCCCCACTTCACATGTGTGTGCTCTTTTCCCTGGCCATTTCCATACTGACATGAACCAACTGTAGGTAAACTCCTTACAACAATCCCACATAATTAATGCATTACCCAAAATCAGAAACCTTTTCCAGACACCCATACTTATGTTGGTGATGGACTGACAAAAAATATGACAATGTTTACAAGCATACATACTCATTTAGTAACTTCATTTTCTAGATACTGATTATAAGTTATCTAAATAACAGCTGCATTTGTGTACACAGCAGTAAAAATTCTCATTCTCAGTAATACAGGACATGGAATGTGGAATCTTATCAGATGACTTTGAGATTTCACGACAGCAGACACTTTCATGGGCACTAAGTTTCCACAAATGCACCTGCACTTTAAGCTCAAGTCAAGATTGTAAAGAAAAGTAAACAATTTATTAAAAATGCATATAAGACTTAATTACTGCCATTTGGTCAATTACACGGATTCCCCTGTTACAACGACTGTACATGTTATCTAGCCTTTGGGATTGTTCACGCAGTGTCATCGGAATGAAATCGGAATCACAAACACAGCTGCATGGAAATTATGGTACTACATAACAATAAACAGTAAAAATGTACAAAAAACACAGGGAGTAGATAAAATGCGTGAAATGAAAGCGAAACAGCATGCAGTTGTAATTCTACGGCGACCTTTTTATAGTATGGTGAACACTAATAAAGGAGAAACGCAGATCAAAAAAAGCAGCACGTGGAGGTATGGTTCACAGTATTCATCGAAAATACAATTAAACACCACAGAGACAAAGCGAACGCTTTTACACTATATTGAGTAAACAAACGCTCACAATCCATTTGACCGATTCGGTCTTCGTTTACATCGTATTCTTTGCAGTCAGACGAGTCATCGGAGGTTCCAGCATAAGATTCCGTTGCCATTGGTTCATACTAGTACGTTGAAAACCACATGTTCAACTTCCTTGGCCTTTTTCGAAGAGAGAACGAAAGGTTAAAACGAAGAACCTCTCGACTGATCGCACAGAATTCTTACAGCATAGATCGAGCTCCTCATCTACTCGCCAACAGTGACGTCACAACAACACGTGCTTGTTTCCATTCCCTCCATGTCAAGCGCGCGGCCATTTCAGAAACGTTTTCGTTTTGTACTTCAGAAATTTCTGTACTCCCATTGTTTTACTCCTTAAAATCTCAGATAGGACAAATTCTACGTGATTATGTTCAAGTAGTCCTTTTTAGTGTTCGTTCACTTGGAAACGACACGAAGAAAAAGGTTTCGAAATTTTGGTTCATTTGACCTTTAAAAGTCAAAGACCCGAAGTTATTAAGGATTCTACCTGTTCAAAATAATGTTTACGCTGCCGTGCACGGTGCAATTGGAGAAAACAGATTGCAGGAATCTTGCAGTTTTCTCCTGGGCAACCACCACACTGTTATTTTGACGAGCAGTTATGGCTGCAGCAGAAGACTCACGACAGGTTGGCTGCTAACATTGCAAGTGTTGAAGCTTCTTGATAGGACATCACTGCAGTTGCATAGATGTGAAGTGGATGGTAGTGCATTGAAATGTGCAAGGTAAAGTCCCAATTAACAACTGTGTATTTTATTCCCCAGATTGAACAAATTTAAAAACAACAATAAAAACGGATTCAAATTTTACCTTTAAATGTTGTTAATGACCAATTGGTGACTTTTTTGGTTCCCAGTGAATGTCTTTCGGCCAAGTTTTGCTGCAGCTGGTCTTCCGACAAATTTGCGAAACGCGCAACTTGCAAGTTTTTTTTTCGGCTTTATTTTTGCTGCTTATTGGATCAATACCTAAAAGGTCAATGTCGATAGAAAAATTGGGCAGTTCTCTGCTGGTTTCTTCCATATTTTAAAGAGAAGGAAAACTGCACTGCAGCTTAACAGGACGGCAACTCTGCAGCCAGGTAAAAAAATGCTCATTTCATCTTATTTACGCACGTGCGTGCGTAAATAACCATGCGAACTTATACACGGTATCGGGTATGAATCATCATTATAGAGGGTATGAATCAACCTGAATTTTGCATTACTTGCAACGAGCAATCACCACCAATTTATCACTTTATGTTGCTTCACTTCGAAGGGATTATAGGAAAGGGACATGTTTCTAAACGTGAAGCCAGGCAAGCGTTTTTAGTAAGTGAATTTACCGAGACACTTTGCATATAGACTGGAAGAGTCAGACTGCATTTTGCATAAGACTATTAGTATTCGAAATTCCCTAAAGATTCAAAGCGATTTTCAAGTAGCAGGCCTTGTGGTTGCATTTAGAATGACTGATAAGCTTTTTTTTCTGCAAAAAATACTGAATTCCCAAACAGGTGGGTTATAGTACGAAATGGGACCACAAAGCTTGGCTTATTTCCTGATTAATTAGCGCTTTATTACGTGGGACGGGCTGAATGAACAGAAATTTGTAACCGTTGTCGGACCAAAATCTGATCTGTCATAAAACAATCACATGAAAATTTCTAATTAACGGCAAGTCTTTCCGGTTACAATTAAATCATAACTTAAAAGAACGAAAAGTAGTAATCGAAATTAAATAGCTGATTAATACAGACAACCTTTGTTGAAACTTTTATACCGGTAGTAGCCTGCTTAGTCATCTTGTCGCAAGTTTTTCCATAGTAAAAAAGCCTCAACCTTGGTATTTTTTTTCTTGATATTACTACACTAAGGGCTGAACTTTGCAGGGATACTAACACTTAACGATATAAAACATGGGCATGGAAAGTATACGATCTGAAAAACAGGCCATTTCCGGTTGCTTCCCATATGCTTCAAATAGGACGAAGCTGTTATAACAGCCACAGCCTAACGAAATATTCACATGAGCCAATGCTTTTACCCATAAAAGCCTACGGATAGGGCATTTGAAATATGGTTTTAGTTTTTTCTCTGAAATCAATTGTACGTTGCTAAAAGGGAGATTGAAAAGTGGCCAAAATCGCATTGAAAATCAGCCTCTCGGGACTCCTGAGAGGCTGATATCTAGATCTCGGCTAAGAAAAGGTCGTTGAAGCTGAACCTTTGTCATATTACATAAGTCCAAACAACGACTTTGTGTACCAATTTTAAGCGAAATTGGCCAACCTTCATTTCCAAGTCTGCCCCGGTCTCTCAGGCAGAAGCTCTAAAAACTTGGATCGACTTGCATAATCGACGCCCGGATTGTGTGGTTAAAAAACAAAATGATTTAAGGCTTCAAGGGCTTTCTCTTTACCGCGGCATCTCGCAGCTCACCAAGAAAGGTCACTTAACAGTTCCCGGGCATTAACTCTTTCCCGTACGCCGTTTTATAGGTCTTTTTTGCATTTTCCCGATTGTAGGAGGTCAAGTCAGTCTCGTTATTCCATATAAGAGGTTACCACGGAGATTTCGCTGGTCCACAACACCGAAGGCTCTATCCTTGTTGTCACAATCGTCACGCTAGCTGTCGTTTATGTCTAAACGATCACTGCAGCTACAATTCGTTGCGTATTTGATTTATAAGTGTGTTTTTCGAGCCATTTTCCACCTCAGAAGCCCCCTGCCTAGCATCATAAAGCTACGTCGATGGGTAGAGGCAATCCTTTGAAGAAAACAGAGGTGAGAAGCAATTTCACACGAAGTGGGCCGCTCAAAGTATTCGAGCGAGTGTTGGCAACTCACGGATTGAAGTTGTGTCTTTTGTGAGTGTATTCCAGGACCTGGCATGTCAACTTTGGCGAGTTTTGACTAGTAAATAATGCAATCGATCGGTGCAATATTTTGTCAGCAGGACCGGGTGGCTCGACACTTATAAAAAATATCTGAAATGGAAATTGGCGGTCTTCCATGTCGACAATATACAAGAAGTACCCAGAATTCCATTAGGCCACAAAGTCGAAAATTACAGACCGGTGAGTGCAAGTGAAAGCAAAAGTATTATCCGCGTCGCGCTAAATAAGTGAGCAGGAAAATGTGGTACAGATCGCAAGAATTAGAGTTGAAGTTTGCTGAAAATGTAGACTTTTAGCTTCAAGAGGAATTTTTGTCTTAAAAACTTCAAGGCAAAGTTGTGTATTTTTTGGTGTTGTCCGAGGGCATTGTAAGCCAACATTTTTGGTTCACAACCGAATAAACGGTCATATTAAATAAAATTTGGGAGTTTTGGTAGGTGTACGGGATGGTAAAGTCTAAAAGCTGAGTATTTGGCCATAGCAATGATTCATTTCAACCATTCGGGAAAGCTTTCAAGGCAATGATTCCCTGAAGAATCATATTTATTCATCTGGAGCGTACGGAAAAGAGTTAATGGGAGGAACGAGTAGCTCAAAGTTAGTGGAAGAAGTTCTTTCTTTGGACGAACCGTTTGCTATTTTTCCAGATGCGTGTTTTAACTAAAGTGGATTCGTATTTTCAAGTGGTACCAACCTCTACTACACAGGTGACTGAATTAAATAAACTGAAGCTTAACATTTGGTTTAATCGTTGTTACTTTTGTTCAGGAATAAAATAAATAACAATCATCTCTACTCGTTTTGTCCGCAAAGAAGTAGTTGAACTGTTTGCGAACAAGTGTTTTTACTCCTCTTGGCTGACTGTTTTAAGTGTTTTTCGACGTCGGTGTCTCAACAGCGTAAATAAACTTTTGCCCTTATCTGTCTTATCTTATTAACACGTAATCGCAATGAGTCCTCGTAAAATTTAGCATTAAGCCCAGGATAAACGATCAAATACTTCATCCAACATCGTGTTGGAGGAGCAAGTTTGACCGTTTAGCCGCCTCTCTCAACTTTGCATGAAAATGGCTTTCCACGTTTGATCCAGGTCAAACATTTCCATCCGACATTTCGCTCTACAAATGTTTGATCGTTTAGCCAACCCAACCAAGAAAGTGCACAGTCAGTAACAAGCAAACCAAATGAAGCACATAACGTCAAAATTTTAGCGATAATATGCAAAAATCGTCCCGTGTACTCGCTTTGTCTTAGGCAGAGACCTCTGCTAGCAGGGAAATTGTTTGTCGGCTAGTCACCGACGTTATGTTTGTCACTAACACAATGTTCAGGAAAATGTTTGATCGCTTTGCGCCACGAGGACAATTTCAGCAACTTCTGAAAACACATACAAGTGATATTAATCCTTAATTTTTCTCGGCCCCTTCCGATTACCTATCCAAACCATAGGTTTGTTTTCCCTTTCTCTTTTCTCCGACAATTAAGCTTATGTCAAAATTGCTTAGCAATTTTTATGAACTTACTACAGAATATGTTTGTTACTTGCCTAATTTCCCCACCTTCTCCAAAGAAACCTAGTTACGAACCCATGCAACGTAATTTGTTTTCTCGTAATGTTTTGTTATTACGGTCAATTCCTGTTGACTGCTCTAAACGATCAGGTTCGTACTCTACGGACCGTCATGTCAAAATTTAAAACTGCTTTATAATTTTTGGAAGTTACTGCGAGATATGTTTTGCTACTTGTCTAATCTCTCCACCTTCGCCAAGGTTTTTTTCGAATAAAAGGTTCGCATCCTACTATGTTTCCTTGCAATTTTTTGTTGTTTTGTGGTTTTCGAACTACGGTTAATTCCTATTGACTGCTCTAAACTATCAGCTAGGTTGGTAATCCTCTTTCTTTCCTCGGACATTTATGTTAAAATTGCTTAGTAATATTTCTAGCTTACTACAAGCTTACTTGTCTACTTTCTTCACCTTCTCCAAGAATCTTCCAACAAACACAGGCATCGAGTATTTTTTTGTAACGTTTTAATGTTTTGAGGTTTTTGAACCGCGGTTTATTCCTGTGGACTGCTCTAAACACAAAATATTGGCGTATCGTGGAGCTCCGCCTTAAGGCTTGGCTAAATCTATATATTACAATCCCATTTCCTACTGGTTTGCATCCAGTCTCTAGAGACACAGATAGCTATGGTAAAATGAACGAACCAGCTGGTGGACGACCAAAAGGAGCTAATGAGAGGTCTATCATTTAAGTCCACCAGCGATGACGTAGTGTGCAAATCTTCAATAACATACGGTCACTAGTCTATTGTGTTACTTTATATCATTTTGTTCATCATAACCCTTCAGCTACACTGAGTAACTTTAACACCAGTTCCACTGAGTGTATTACAAAAGGACCTTGTTTTTCTATTGCCATGCACTATGAACTGGTCCGCTTCGCGCAGTACACCT
>JAEMWC010001711.1:47500-60000 GCA_016490735.1 Pachyseris speciosa | reverse complement strand
AGAGCGTGCGTGTTCACCGCCTCCATTGGAAAACGACGTTTTGAGATTACGCGACATTGATGTATCAAATTTACGTCTGGGTTTTTTCATTTGCCATGTTTTTAATTAGGATAGGCGTTAAATTCCTGTCACGCCCCCTGAAAGCGATTCGCAGTGATGTTATCACAGTCCCTCTATTTTTCTCGCTTCCTCCCAAACCGTCCCCCGCCCCCTAAGTAGATTTGACACTCGGTAAAACGCTCTCGGTCTCGACGATCTCACGGAAAAATAGAGGACTGTGAACAGTGTAACAACCACTTTGAGTTTAAAACAAGACATGTTTCGATCGTTCAACGATCATCATCAGTTGTGAGATAGTTTACAGTTGTGATTTGAATTTATACTACCATTGACGCGTTTATTCCGTTGACGCGAATTTTTTAAAAATTAACGGGCAATACTTAAATGCGCGAGACCTGGGACAATACATTTTATGAAATAGGATGAACATAGAGAGACTAAGTATAAACAACAAAATAATTACAGCTATTGCACAAAATTGTCATAGTAAGTAAAACTAAATAACAAAAGGACTAACGCAATGGGAAACCACGTCAGAAAGAAAGAGTCAACTTGTCTTCGTGTATCCTTTTTACGTCAGAACAACTGGACTAATTTTGTGCAATTTTGTGCAATTTTGTGCAATAGCTGTAATTATTTTCTTGTTTATACTTAGTCTCTCTATTTCATAAAATGTATTGTCCCAGGTCTCGCGCATTTAAGTATTGCCCGTTAATTTTTAAAAAATTCGCGTCAATGGTAAAAACGCGTCAATGGTAGTATAAATTCAAATCACAACTGTAAACTATCTCACAACTGATGATGATCGTTGAGCGATCGAAACATGTCTTGTTTTAAACTCAGTGGTTGTCCATTTTTTAAAAATATTAACTTGTCTGCTATTCAAGGATTGATTTTGATTATAATCTTTAGAAAGCCTATGACATGGAGTACTGTTCACGACGAGATGTTATGCCGACAAATATTGGTTGTAGATCCATTTACTGGGACGAAAAAGGGCACGGTGGCAAGAGGAACTAAGGGGGAAGAGGTCGCCGAAAACTTAAACAAAATTCAGCAAATGTAGTTTAAAGTTGACAAGGGGGCAGTCCGAGATCGTTACAACCTACTTTCAAAAGAGTTGAGAAATAAGTTGAAAAGAGAAGAAAAAGAAAGTGGAATCGAAACTGATATGACAGAAGTTGAAATGGCACTAGAGGAACTGATTGAGAAAGAAGATGCAGCCGAGACCGAGCAGAGAGTTGTTGAGAACCAGAAGAAAGTCAAGGACAGTCAAGACAGCGAAAATGCCGAGAGTGTTCGAAAGAAGGCTATGGAGAGACTTGGACAAACGCAGAAAAAGAAGGCAGATGAGGGTGAAAGCGAAGGAAAAAAGAAGAAGAAAAGATTGATCGGTAGTGACACACTGAACTTTCTGCGAGAAAAAAATGAACAGGTACAGGAAATGTAAAAACAGGAGTTGGAGTTAAAAAGACAACAGAAGGAAGAAAACTTCATGCAGATGATACTGAATCAGCAGTAACAACAACAAAGGCAAATGCGGGATTTTCAGGCTATGATGAGTGTCCAGACAAAAGAGCAAAATGATTTGTTTCGAAGTTAATAGAGAAAAATTAAAATATGTAGTCACCGTGATGTCAACAAAAACTGGAAAAAATTGGGCTTGAAAACGTTGTTGTTAGTTGTTTTTGCTGTTCTTGTTTGTCTATAATGCAGAAAGAAAACAAATCAAATAAGCTTGTTGATTACTGGCCCAGCTGACAGTAGTCTGAATTTTAACTTGATGTTGTGTACTTTATGATTGCTTCCACTCAGGCGTAGGCAAATAATTTATTTGTATATGATTTCTTGCAAATGGCACTATGATCATTTTTGTTGCACTGTCGTGGTTACACTTTTAAATACTTTGAAAGAAAATGTTGTGCTTTTCGTCTTAAACATATTTAACTACACATTTGAAACATCTGTCTAAAATAATCCTGTGAGAGAAAGACAGATAAAAATTGTATTAAAATGATACAGTGTAGTTAACATCTCCTTCTCTCTTTTTACACTTTGAAGTCATGTGATTAAGGACTCTTTTTGATTTTAACCAAAAAATATTGTACTGTAGGCTTTTGTACATTATGCTTTTGTTTCCCCACTAAAATACTTCACCTTAATGCACCATTTTTCCCACTAAAATGCTCGGTCTCCCCGAAAAAGGTCACTAAAATGCTCGGTTAATGATCATTATACAGATGCTTTTAATTTTAATTTTATTATTTATAACATTTTAACGGGGTGCTAACGCAAACCTTAACGTATAAGTGGCATAACAGCGTCGTATATAAGTTAATAGTTTACATGTCCGCCTTTGACTCACTGCTGATTAGTTGTCCTCAGTTTCCATTCGCCTGTATTAGGGTGGCGTTTGAAATATTTGTTTGAATTTCGAGTTTAAGTCTTCATTTCCTTGTAAAAAAATTATTTTTATTCTCTCTGAAAGTGAAAATAAAAATGATTTTCCGGGAAAATGCCACTAAAAATGCTCGAATAATGCTTAATGCTTTTGCCTCACTAAAATGCCCGAAAAATGCTAGCATAATGTACAAAAACCTATTGTACTGATTAATAAAAAAAAAAATGGGCACCAAGTGGAATCCTAAGCAAAATACTCTTCAAGGGTTGGGGGCTCAAGATTAAAATATTCTGAAGTTTGATTTCCATTACAGCAAGTATGGGCATTGCGAAGGAGAGCACTGACAATATACATTTTCTCCACAGAGCTTAGACCAATTTTTAAATTCTTATGGAAATTCATAAATTTAAAATAGTTGACAATGTTCCCAAAAAGCCGTTCCACTGATTCACGCACAGCACTCATGGAGGAATTGTAGGCTTGCATGGCAGGAGTTAGAACTGCGTTTCCGAAAGGAGCTTGCAAGTAGATACGGAGAGGGTATGCTGGGTCTCCATAAAGGCACATGGGTTGACCAGTGGTAGAAAATGCAAAACGCTGTAGATCGTTAAGCAGTCCGGAATCTGCCAACATACCGGCATCGTGTTTTCTTCCTTCTGTAATAAAATAAAAATTAAAAAAAACGGGGAGTCAACACCCAAAATTACAAAGGTAAAGGGTTTTAAACAATTTTATTGGGTCTATTATGAACCATAGACTTACCTACAGGCCCGAACATATTTGCAATCATACCGTTGGACAAGGTAAATGATTGGAATTTTAGTGCGTGTACCCGCTTGTGACCATTGTATACGACTCTTTGTAATTCCCCAGGACGACAGATTGGTCTTACGGTCCCATCTATGAATACTATGCAGTTTTCCAGTGCTGCACCTTTGTCACGTAGACTGCTTCAGCATACCTCTCTAGACTAACAGGATCTAGAATTGTGTGGTTCCACTGGCTTATTCTGTGGCCGTATGTGTTGTAAATGTAATCCAAAACAATGTTATAAATCATGCTCAGCTGCGGTACTGGTCGCCCGAAACGAGGAATCAAATCAGAGTAGCGACAAGGGTAAGTCAGTCGTCTTAACACCAGACATAGTCCTTCTATTCCAAGAGCTTTTGTGCCTGGGTGGCAAAAAATGTTCCAGGAATATCCAGTGCTTCAGCTAGTCTTGGAATTTCATTTTTTGTGAAGCGAAATTCAGCTTTGCATTCCGTACCGTCCATCGCATCCGAGTTGAATCTTTCGTAGTCTTCATATGGAAATTCTGGATTCTTCGAGAAGTTTCCTTCATACAGCTTTCCAGGAGAAGATTCCTAGCATTTTCAAAGGTTGCCATTGCTGTTATAAAGAGAAAAAAATCGGCGTAGCCGTCCTACACAAAAATACACAATGTTAAGTATTTTGTTTTTGGCGGCAACGACGGGACTCGTCCCAGTCTTACTCTTACAGTGCCGTCCTCGTCGTAGCTCCCTGTCCTGGTATCTTAAGGTCCCTATTTTCTGAGCCGTAGCCGGACGAAAATTGTTACCGAGGCAATTCCGGTTAAAAGGCCAAAAAGACCTCTTTAAAATGTATGGCCTCTTACAGGAACCTCAAACAAATGCTTTAACGCAACTGTGAAACTGGAGAGCCTGCTTTATATTTTCGTAAGACACACACAATAAACAAATAAATAAATACCATAAACGCGACATGTTTACCGAGGCAAGTACCTCGGTTCGCCTCATGCTACCTACGGCCCTGATTTTAAAAGCTTAATGTAATTGAAGGCAAAAATTGAAACTCGAGTGGAAAAAAGCCGATCAAATGCATGTGCACGTCTCAAAATCTGATAGAAAGTAATTAACAACTAAGCGCACTTCACACTTCATTTAAAAAGTTAGAAATCTTCGTCGTAAGACTGCATTATAAAACAACCCAAGTCTTGCCCTCTAACTTTGATTAATTCTCGAGTTTTTGTTTGAACCGGTAAGGATCAAATTCTTGCTGGCTGTGTACGTGTCTCCGAGGGAAAATTGTTTTTTAAAAGCTTTAATTAATTTGACTGAAGGCAGAAACTCAAGCTCGAGTGAAAAAAAAAAGCCGATCAAATGCATGTGCACGTCTCAAAATCTGACATAAAGTTGTCAAAAAGCTGTCAAAAATGCCAACAACCAGCGCGCTTCACTCGTCATTTGAAAAAGGTTTAGAGATCTTCCTCGAAAGCGGCCTGTAAAAAGCAATTAAATTTCGCCGTCTATAAACATGTCGTCTTAATTTGCTTGAACAGGTAAGAATGAGCGTTTGGATGTTAAAAACAGCGAAATGGGTTGACTGGCTGGCTGGCTGGCTTTGATAAATTTCAAAGTGGACGGGTCTGCGAGAGAAATGCGCGTGTGGTTTGGCAAGCGCTTTCTTCGTTGACTGGATAATGTTTTGCCACTGAGAATCATTAATTGAAGAAGGTTCTTGGGAAGACATGAGAAGTAACAGTAAAACTATCAAAGCACTTCAGGGTTTTGCGTCAGCCACGGAAAGATTTTGTGTGAAATGGCAGTATTATTCAGCTTTGTCGTGTTCCGAGTGATTGCTGCCTGTGAATCATATTGACTGCTTTAAATAATCAGGTACGGACCACTTTTTTGTCTTTTCCATGGACATTGATGTCAGAATTGCTTAGCAATTTTTCTAGCTTATAATTAAGGCAAGAAAATTTTATTACTTGTCTAATTTCTCCATCCTCTCCAAGGATCTTCGAAGAAACGTTATTCGTATTGTGCTTTGTTTCCTTGTAATGTTTTGTTGTTCTGTTGTTTCTGAACCGCGGTCAATTCCTATTGACTGCTCTTAACGATCAGTTTGTACCCTTTATTGTCTTTTCTACGGGCATTTATGTCAAAATAAATACCTATTTTTCTAGCATAATCAGTACAAGCTATTTTTATTACTAGCTAGTCTAGTTTAATTTCTCCACCTTCTCCTTCTTCGAACAAACATTCGCATCGCACTTTGTTTGCTTATGGTGTTTTTGCTTTACACTTTCATCTGAAAGTAGTTTGGACTCGAGAATGTCTCTCTCTATTTTTTTTTTTTTTTCTTGTTTGTTGCAAACGTTTTCCCTGCTGCTGCTCAATTGTTATGGACACAAATTAAACTGACCCAATGAACAGGGGCACCCAACGACAAGTTTCGCTAAATATCTGTTCGGTGGAGGGTAATTCGCCTTGTGTTTTTGGCGTCGATTAAAGAGTGCACTCGGAATTTCGTAACTAAAACGTGGCCTAAAAGATTTGCAATTGGGAAATCATGGCCCCTCAGGTTTTCGAAAAGGTCGTAATTGCTGTTTTTGGCAGTGAAAAATGTCAACTAGCATTCTCGGAAACAAAATAGTTCCCTCAGTATAAAGTTCGTGGACAGTTTATTTCAGCTTGCATTTTCTCAAAGGAAGATTTTGTTCCCCAACATTTTCGGGCAATTAAAATTTCAGCTAAGGAATCCGAACAGATGAACTTCTTCTAGCTTTTGAAGGCATCACTTTAAACAGACTTCAAACACCTTAAGGTACTTAAAAATGCCTTTCTATAGCTTTTGGTTGATTTGGGTCGTTGGGTGCCCCTCGAGGGAAGCCATGCGAAGTTGCTCGGTGAGAGTGTGCAGCTCCGATTCTGGGCTTGGCCTGGATAAACATATATATGGCCTTCAGCTTTTCTTCTTTTAATCGCTACATAACAGACTGGAATAGTATTCCATGGAACATCACGCATTCACCTTCTTAAATTTTGTGTCAATTTTATATCAGATGTAACTTATGAGTGACAAGTAGAAATTTAATTAGGTTAGCTTTGGGTTGTATTTAAATTTTACTTCTCATTTTTTAATGTTAATCTCAAATCAGGGGTGACTTGTAAGAGACAAGTATTCGATTTAATTTCATTAGGTTAGCTTTGAGCCGCGTTCAAATTTCACCTCTTAGTTTTTAGTATGTTTAAAATTAGATAATATTCTTTGTATGGGAATTTAGTATCTCCCAATTATTCTCCAGTCATCTTATCAACTTACTTGTATTCGCATGACAAAGTATTATTAAACTTAAAGTAAGCTCTTTCTCATCAATGTACACATCCTATGGATTTCCTTCTCTTGCATACAGTCTTTCAATTAATTTTATTAGCAGCTGCTCACATCGATCTTGTGGGATGTTAAGATGGCATTTGGCTTTAATGTTTAGTGGGATTTCTGATGTTTGATGAAGTATGTTGTGCAATTTCAAATGTACATGGAGAAATGAGAGACTAGTCCTTACCTTTCTTGCAAAATAGAAAATCAAGTTAAGATGGCTAACACTGATTTCCAGCACTTTAATGGATTCGCATACTAAATTGTTAATTACCTTGATAGTGGTATCAAACAAATGCTCAATATTTTATTATCAAGTTGTTTGGTCTTACACTTGGCTGGCCAGAAGAGCAGCTGGATTTCTTTTTGAAAATACTGTAGGTGCATTGATTGATGAGCTTAATGCTAGCAAGCAGTTTTTTGTGGTAGTAAGGTCAAGAAGTAACTGATCAAAAGAAATATCATGGTCTTAATTCCTATCATCTAAATATTTTTATTGATAAAAGGATAAAAGGAAACGACTTTTCGACCAACAGTCCTTCATTTTCAAGTTCCCATCTTGTGCGGTTATATATATCACATATGTTAATTTTTTTCTCAATGAATCGAAATTGAAACTCACCGACGATCGATTGAAACATTGTTGGCTTTTATCACTAAATCTGCTTCAAAAATAATCCCCTTACCTGCGAATTATAATTTCAATTTCATCAATTGAATTCTTGCCCAGCGGCCGAAATGAGTCCTTATATATAGGACCTTCCTGTATAATCTGATTTGAATAATCTGACGTGTTTTACCACTGATAAAAAAAAAAAAAGATTGAGCCCAAGCATTTGCAGTCATGGACAGCCTGTTAGGCCTCATCAGCATGGCATTGCTAATACTCAGGTTCAAGTACCTGAGCATTAGCTATGCCATGCTGATGAGGCATAACAACGCCGAAACAGCTGTCCATGGCTGCTAATGCTTGGGCTCAATCTTTGCTTTGGTAGATTTAAGGGGTAACGTCCGCTACCATGTGGCCTTAGTGCCCAAAGAGTGGCTTCAGCTTACCAGATCATATTAATTTGTGAGGGATTCTTGTCAATCCAGCCACATCCCACAAGCTTTACATTTTTAATGCGTGAATTCCAGGGCACATTTGTACAGGAGAGAAATTTTCAGAACAGCGACTGTACAGTCTGTACATAGCTCTCTAATAGTAAGACCAGTAGAAAATGTTATAACTAGTAAAGGCCACAGGAAAAAGGAAACGTGATGTGCGGTCAATTGCGTTAGCGATTTTTTCCATCGCTTTCTTTTTCTCGTTTTCTTCGTATGAACCATCTTCCATGACCACCTTGTTAGCTTTAGTTGCTGTGTAGGCCAGTTCAAGGTCATCGCCTCCATTCATACGTGTATCACCGTTATTATGTTTCGACTGAGACGATGTGGCGTTACCCTTCAAGCAAATTGCTGATTTCAGAGAGGCTCTGATTCTTCTAGGCAGCGGAATGTCGTGTTTCTGAAAGATAAATGATAAAACTTGTTTAAACTGACTTAATCGTCAGTCTCAAGATTTGTTGGTTGCCAAAACATTTTACCGATTCGGAAGTTTGTTCCTGAGAGGTTTTACACGGTCTTGAGTTTTCATATTGCCGTAAAAGGATGACTTTTTTATCACTTTTTTTTTTTTTTTAAAGTACAGATACGTTAATAAAAAGAAGTCTACATATCGCAAAATGACGTGAGGAAGCCGAAAGAAACCACGAGGCGTCATGAGCTTCATAAGCCGAACAAAGTAGAAAAACAACGTACAGTGTGTATAAAACAAATAGATTCCATTTGGCAGCGCTTGTGTACTCTGATCGCAGCGGGTGATCGTACTCTGATCCCACCGTCGGTGAAAGTCTAACATGGTAAGAACATCAGTCACGCTGTTCACCTGCGGCTCGTTGCGTGCTTCTTCCTTTTTATTACGTTTTGACGTCTCGTCACGTTTTGACGTCATCCGTGCCTTGTCAGACAGTACGGCGCGTATTCTTCGTTTTCACGTGACGTCACAGCTAATTATGCAATGGCTTGTAAACCGGATGTCGGCCATGCTGGTGGATAGGCGCCGGTCTCGCGCTGTCAACACACGTGCTAAACATAAGGATTTTGGTCACGGTTGTTGGAGTTCTTTTGTGTTTTTGAGCATTGCATTCAATGGGTTTTATTTGTGCGGTGAAGAATTGCGGACACAACAGCAGAAGAGATAAAGGGAAATTTAGGTTTTTCAGGTTTCCAGCAATAAAAACAGGAGAAGGAGAAGAAATCCGCAAATTGACTGAGGTGCGAAGAAGACAGTGGTTCGCGAATATTTACAGGAAAGAATTTGACGACAAGAAAGCAGAAAACTCTCGTGTTTGTAGCGATCACTTCATTTCAGGTTAGTGAGACATTATGTAGAGTAAGCTAGAGTAGGTTGGGGGAAATTTTAATACCTTCATGAGAAACAGCGCCGACCTTTTCGATAAATAAAATCTTCGGCTGAGCAAAATAATTGCGAGTCGCGTGCACGAGGAGCGATGTGTTGGCTCAGTCTTCAAATTCTCAACAAGTCGTCTATTTTTAATTCTTCCATTACATGGCCTAAATTAAAGAATTTTTTTCATTTATAGAGCTTTTGTGTAGAGAGAGAGCTATTTTAATTGCGGGAAAACGTGCTGACCTGTTAGATACCACCAACCCTGACTGGGCACCTACATCAAAAATATTTCCCTGGCAGTTGAACGAAATGCCCGTTCTCAGAGGAGAAATAATATGAAACGAAAACTCGCTGAGATGGTTGCTGCCGAAACCAATGAAGACAACGAAGGCATTGGAGACGAGGAAAGTGTTGAAGAAAGTGGGACTGCTGAAACATCTGGTGGGTGTACATTTCAACTTACTGTTAATTGAAAATTCATTTTTGCACCTTTTTTTTTTCTCAATGGTTATACTAAGCAAGGGTGTTTTAAGCGTGGGTCAAGAATTATAATTTTGATGTTGTCATTGTCTCTTGTTACAATTTAGCCAGTAAAATATTTTTGTTTTTAGAAACTAGTTAATCACTCTCTTTTCCAATCAGATAGTAAGTTCTGGTCATAACATGGTGCTGCATATGATGATATATCCAAACCACATCCCAGGTTTCTTTGCACTGGAGTCTTGCCCCAAACAACCCTTTCCAAGTTTAGGTCATAACTGTCTCATGTCATCATAAATATTTATAATTATATATTTTTCTTGCAGTGAATGCAAGCAATTTCTCAATGGCTTCAAGTTCCACGGATGGTATTGATCTAGCTAATGGCAGCAATGATGATGAGAATTTGGATGTGGACAATAACAAATGTTGCCAAACAGAAGAATCTGTTGCTGCAGAGGGGAGCTGCCAGACAGAACTAGACATGGTTCAACTGGACAGACAGCAGAATTACATGCAGGATATTACTGCCGAGCTCAGTAACACAAAGGCACAACTCCTAGCTGTTCAGCTAACAGAGGACAGCTTTAGAGACAATGATGAAAAAACCAAGTATTACACTGGAATTCCCAAATTTTCCCTTTTAATACATGCACTTTGTCAGTTTCAAGAGTTCTTGTTAGTTTTAATTAGATTGAAACTTAATTCCCCTTTGCAAGATTTAGCATTTCGTTTTAATGTATCTGTGTCAACAGTGTCTAGAATATTTGACAGGTGGATACACGTAATGAGTACTAGAATAAAATTTCTTATACAATGGCCAGAACAGGAGGAACTTCAAGCCACAATGCTTGCAGTTTTCCAACGCAACTTTGGCAAGAGAGTTGCAGTCATCATTGACTGCTTTGAGATATTTATAGAAAGACCATCTAGCCTAATTGCAAGGGCAATGACATGGTCTAACTATAAACATCACAATACTGTTAAGTTTCTAATAGTTCGAGCAAGCGAGGTGACGATTTAGCTCCAATAGACAAAATCGCAATAATCCAAAGCATCGGGTGGGAGAGTGAGTGACAAACATCTTACAGAAAATTCTGGTTTGTTGAGAAAGCTGTTACCTGGGGACATAGTGCTCGCTGACAGGGGCTTTGATATAGCTGACAGTGTGGGTTTTTATCAAGCACGCCTTCATATCCCAGCGTTTACAAGAGGTAAGAAGCAGCTGTCTGCAGAGGAAGTAGAGGAAACCAGGAAAATTGCCAATGTAAGAATTCACGTGGAAAGGGTTATTGGTCTTGTACGCAGAAAGTATACTATCTTGCAGGGAATACTACCTATACAGTTGGTGACAGCAAGGCGAGGTGATGATTTAGCTCCAAAATCGCAATAATCTGTTGTTCCCTAACTAATTTATCGAGTCCATAGTTCCTTTTGATTAAGATATAATTTATTGGCTAAAACATCTATGGAAACGCCAATGCCACATTGCTCAGACATCATGGTTTAATTATGTGACACCTAAAATAATTTTTTCCTAAAATATACCATGGCCCTAAGAGACGTGAAAATTAGGGCACAAGACTTAAATCCTTGTGTAAAAACCAAATTTACTGTTATTAAGTTTTGTAAAGATTATGTTGTAAATGACCGGTTCAATTAAAGAATGCAAAATTAGTAATGTTACTGTACAGCCGTGGTTTTAGGGGGCGGGGAGGGGGGCTTATATGTACGAGGTTATGTTACAAAAAATATTAAAAGATTTTCTTATTACTGATGTTTCAAATTGCATATAAAATATAAAATTGAATAAAAGACAACAATGTTGTTTACTGCACATTTCTTCTGAACAACCATGGCAATCAACTTCACTGAATGCATGAAGGGCAAAACCATTCACCATCAGGCTCCGGCTGTTACAAGTCCAACACACGACATGTGGAACCACTGGATTTCACAGTCAGGATTGTCGCAACCGATCAACTGACTTCCTTCAATGTACTGTTGACAGTTGAACCAGGGTCCATCATCATCACTGTCTGATGCTGATGATGCCATAGTGGGAAGCTGAGTACTTGACTGTGTATACCACCTGGCTATCAGTTCTGGGAGAACTCCTTTCTTGTAGAAAAGAATCGCCTTTGTCAGTGATCTGTCCCAGAACTCTGGTACCACACGCTGAATGAAAAGATCCTTTTCAGTCCACACAAAAAAATCACAGTATTCTACACCAGTAATAAACAATTGGCACTGCACTTGATAATAATATGGATGTACTGTGTCCAGGTACAAACCAATTCCATTACCATCGTACTTAAGACAGAAGTTGCTGTCCTCTGCAGCAGTGGTGAGCATAGAATCCTTATACTTATAAGGACATTTAATTTCACAGATACCTTTACCACAACACTCACAAAAAACAAGACCATCAGGCGAGGCTCCTAAAAAAGGCCACTGTTCATTAATATGCAGTCCACTCTCTGCTACGGACAGGTTGAGATGGTTTTCTGCAATTGAGAATTCATATACTGCTCGTGCCTTGCTTTCATTTGAAAGACCCCATTTGGTTGCAGCATTTGAAAAGCGGTGGGACTCTGGATAGCAAATCACCTTTATGAGGCTCTGGGATGGTTTATCTTGATTGGTGGAACAAGCTCTGTGGAACTTTGAGGCAGTGAATCGTCCTGCTCTATGCTCAAACCACAGTTTGGAGTTTGACTGGTCTCTTGTGGATTCTTCAACTGCTTCAGCTTCCTCGGCACTTATCTTTAACTCGTCGAATACTCTCTCTGCCTGTTGAGGTAGTTCCGGGAAGCCAACATTCAAATATTGCTCATTGTATAAATCTGTTAAGGGCTGTGGCAAAGAGTTGGTCTCAGTAAACACAAATGAAGCATTGTAAGGTGGAACAAGAGAGAGGATAGCTGGTTTAATTCCATACCTTGAAATGTTTTCGAAAAA
>JAEMWC010001711.1:0-37500 GCA_016490735.1 Pachyseris speciosa | reverse complement strand
ATCAACAAACTCGGCAGATTTGTTTTTAATTGATCGAACGTTCATAGCACAAAGGTGAAGCGAAAGCTGGCTTGGAGTGGATATCTCAGAACATGTCGAGGTTGAGATATATTTATGCAGTTGAGAGGGTTGTGGCCAAGTTGACGTTGATAATAAAGATGGTTCATATGGGCATACCTCCCATTGTTGATACACAATGGAATAGTCGTTGAACGCGAAGCGTTGACAATCCTGGGTGTGTAGGTTCGGTTCGACGTAGCATTAAGATACTGGTGATCCAGGGATGTCAAGGATGGTCCTGGATTAGTTTCAATATTGAATTTAGCGTCAATAAAATTGCTGGTCAATAAAATTGCTGGTCAAAAGAGGCTATGGCTTGGCTTTGCCTTCCCTTGACTGAGGCACACCTCAAACAAGATGGATGCATATCAGAGCCTCACGTTTTGGTCAATTTATTTCAAGTTAAGAAAATTTTGCATCATATTCTTTGACGGTTAGTTTTGCGGTTTGCGCTTGCACTTAAAACAGGACTCATTCGGTTGTAAAATATGAAAAATGCCAAATCTTCAAGGAAGTGGAAAGATAGTGGCCATTGTTGCAAAAAGAAAGACTGAACATTCATTAAAATATTTCTAGCAATGTTACTGTTTTGCAACTTTTGGAACTCTTAAAATTATTAAATATTTGCACCGTTTTCCTGTATATACATAATTGAAAGACATGCTAATTAGTACATTGTTTTTTTAAGGGAATTGAAAACGACACACGCGTTCAATTTGGAGTCCCTTCAACAAGATTCGAACCTACTGCCATCGGATTAATAGTACGGATTCTATACCCCTGAGCTAAAGGATTCCCGTGCCGTGGGAGCTTACAATCTGTCACCTATCCTTACACTCAAGAGTCAGATCCTAGCATTATACAAGTCGTTTATGACATTAAACTATTTCAATGGCCTTAGCTCCCATGAGTCTCCTGTAGCTCAGTGGTTGAGCATCCGAACCAGTAATCGGGAGGTCATAGGTTTGACTCCCATAGAAAGAACTTAGAACTTTTTCCTGGTATGCATGTGTGTCATTTACAGAAAAAATACACCTTTTATTCACCAAGCTTAGAATTCACCATCACATTTACACTCTAATTAAGATATTGTTCAATAAAACCACAATCTGAACCATATTCACACAGAATAGATACGTTAGAAGCCAGAAAAACTCGCAAACATTCTACCCAAGTACTTGTTGATAGTAAACGTTCGTCTTGTTTCCTTTACGGGTTATAGATACTGAGATAATGATGATGTAATAATTTATGATGATGATGATGATGATGATGATGATGATGATGATGATGATGATGATGATGATGAAAAAAAGCTAAAAAAAAATAAGCTAAGTAGAATTCATACCTGTTAAAAAATTACATTTCTCGTTTGGTGCTTCACCTTCGTGCCATATACATACCTATCTTAGTGACATCAGTTCCCGATTCCTCGCAAAGTTGTCCCCTACTACAGTTCAGTAGCTTCAACCACTGTCACGATTCACTGGGACCACGGAGGAGGAGGGGCCGGTAGGGCTATAGCCCTACCATTTTTTTCATCAATTGGTTATTTAGAGCTCCAGATGACATGGATAATGTATGAATTTTACCACTTTAACTTGGCCATATGTTTTAGCCTTACCACCTTAAAATGGCCTCCGCGGTCCCTTCGGCAACTCTTCTTATAGGTTCGTTTAAATTGTGACGAAGTGTTCTTTTCTATTCTACGAATAGTACATTTAACACGAATAGGTAGATTTCAAATGGTGTCTTCGAAGTATGAAAAACGAAAATTATTTTGTAAGACACACTGAAAAATGCTGCAATCCTTTCCCTTCTTGTCATTCGTGGCCATAGACAACCACAAATAATTTAAATGCACATAACAAGTGCTAAGTAAGGAAAATGTTTTTTAACGGTCTTTTCTTGCAAATGCATCTTTGGGTTTATCCAAATTACGCGACAGATGCTCCTTAAAATAAGGTAGATGCTTTCAGTAGTGCCCCTATAGATGATAAAAAAAGGATTTGAAACTCCACTAATTAACAATTATTGGATGAGGTTGTGCATGATAGAGAATTATCATGGCCGAGCTTTGTGTTATATTAGGAAGCTTACGAATCGACGACTTTTGCACGACGACGCCGTTATATTGCCGCCTTTCTGAGCACTTGCCAACTTCGCGCCAAAGTCGACGACGTTGGTGAGAGCGATTTGCCGGCGTCTTGGAAACAGGAGGACGTGAGGTTAGTTTTCAAAGTTTTCTCTCGATACTTCGGGTATTTTTGCCAGATAATTTAAGTACCACATTAGTGACATGTTCTTGACGTTTGATTTTCATTTGTTTGCCTGTTTTCGTTCAAGAAACGACCTTCTACAGTGCTATGGCGAACGCTATGAGTTCAACAAACACTGAAAGCGGTCAAAGCACGACACGGTATGATTGAAAAGTAAATTACTGTATGAAAAATCTTTCATTTTAATCACGCTTCACTGAAATACAAGACATTTTCTAGTGTACAATGCATTTGAAAGGACTAAAAAGTTGCTTTTTAACATTCGTGTCTACAGTTAGAAACAAGAACGAGATAGCTCAACTACAGAGCTAGGCGGTTTTTCCTCTGTTGTTTTGAGTGGTCTTTATATAGCCAGCCTGATATTTTAGAACACACATTTTTCTCGACTTACAGCTGCGCTTCCTTTTCTGCTATGCGAGCTCATTTTGTTAGTCTGTCTTGTGAATTTTTTTCTCGAGCTCCTGAGACAAACCAACCAACCAGTGTGATTTCATAAATAAATAGCTTGTTGAGAAAGGGTTGCATTTACAGTGAGCAGGAGTCAGAAATGCAAGGCTGTGCATTATATCCTCATTATGTACTTTATCAAGCAAGATTTTTGAAACGGTAACAGTTACGTTTATAGAAACTTGTTAAGCATAACTGATGCATCTACTTTCCTGCTGGTATTAAATTGAACAACTGATCTCTGTACAGAGCTCTACAATTAAGTTTTGTTTTAATATTTATTTATTTGGTGCCTTAGTTAGTGGTATATTTAAACATTTATTAAGTAATAGTTATATTTTTTATCATTTTTTCACAGAATGTCTTAAATGAAATGGTCACTGAAACATGACACCATATTTGGTCGCGAATTCCTTAGTTGGGAGCTGTGGAAGTACCGTTCAGGTACCAGAGAGCGGGGGAACTGCTTGGAGAAAATATGCAAAATTCTGAATAACATCAAAGATACCCAATTTTGCGTTTCGCCAAAGGGTTTGAGAGACGCTTGAAAATCCTAGAAAGGGATTGCAAGGCCAGGAAGAGAGAGGCCGAGAGGGGCTCGGGAATTTCTCAGGAATATCGAGAAATAGATCAGATCATGGAAGACTATTTAGAGAGAAGAGATGAGGAAGAGGCTAAACAGACCAACGAATCAGCTGAGGATCGAAACAAGGAGGATCAAGATAAAGCGACAGGGGAGGAGATGAGGGAGAGGTCTATGGAGCGACTAGCTCAGACTAAGAAGCGAAATGGGAAAGACGAACCGCGAAAGAAACGCCAAAAAAGCAATGACACAATCAACTATCTCAGGGAGGCAGCAGAGAGGGAATCTCAGTTAAGACAAGATGAGATAGAGTTAAAGAGAACGCAAGAAGAAGCTACCATGACTACTCAGCACGCACTGCTTTCTCAGCTGCGAGATCAACAACAGTTACAGATGCAGCAACAGCAACAGCAGCAACAACAGTTTATGCAGATGATGCAGATGATGCTTAACAGCCAGCAAGCACAATCTCAGGCAATTATTGAACTTTTAAGAAAGGGACAGTAGTTTTGGAGCAGCTAGTATTGCTGTAGTAAAAGACATCTTTTTTTGTGCATCTTAGCATTTGAACAGAGCTTTTGATTTCTTTCCATCACTTTGTTGTACTCTGATGATAACGCGTTTTACACTACTGATAGGTTGTGTCTTATTTTGACCATGAATTCTTGTAAGAGGCCAAATTGTTTATGTCGTATAACAAGAGTATTGCAAGTGTATCTTAAGGACAATACATCAAATAAAGTATTCCTCTAGTGTTGGCGGATTAAGACCAAAATACTCTGAGGTAACAGAACCATATAAAATGCTATGCGCATTCTGCATTAACGCACATGTTACATACATTTTTCCTACAACACTCAATCCGATTTTAAGGTTCTTTTTAAAATCTAATAATTTAAAATAATTAACAATGTCCCCGAATATCCACTCCACAGAAGAGCGGACTGTGTTCATTGAGGTGTTAAAATCTTGTTGATGTATCTGGATTTGTTGATGTATTGTCCTTATAGGGCCTTTGTAGGTGTGCTCGTATCGGATAGGCGGGGTCACCGTACACACAAAGGGGGAGGCCAGTTACTGGACAGTTGGAAAACCTCTGCAGTTCTCGCAAGAATCCTGAGGTAGCCAGCATGAAACTGTCATGGCGTCTTCCCTCAACTGGGCCAAATAGATTCCCCATTAATCCATTAGGCTAAGCGACAGCCTGGAACTTGATGGAGTGGACACGCTTATGGCCGTTGTAGATGGCTCGCTGGTTTTCGTTAGGCCTACGAACTGGACGCACAGTCCCATCTACGAATCCCCAACAGTTATTTAAGGCAGCTCCTGCCTGTTCGATCGCCTCAGCGTATTGGAGAAGCTTGGGAGGAGAGAGCAAATCGTGATTGTATCTTGTAAGCAGATGATGCCACCGACCGTAAATCAAGTCCATTATGTGGTTTGTTATGATGGAAATCTCAGGAACCGGTCTGGCGAAATGATAAACTAAATCTCCATATCGACAAGGATAGGCATAGCGCTTGAGATACATGCATAATGCAGTACCGAAGCAACAACTAAACCATTGTAAGTAGTTATCTCGTCAGGTAGCTGTAGTTGTTCAGCAAGTTTATAAATGTCCTCCCTGTAGAAACGAAACTCGGCCTTGCACTCGTCGTTTGATTTCTCGTCTAAATCGAACCTGTCGTAGTTCCAGTACGGAAACTCTGGATTTGTTGACTTGTGACAGTCGTACAAAAGTACAAATTCTTGTTCGTTTATAAAGTTGTTTCGATAAGCGTATGCGATACAAGCTCTCGTTTCTCTGAAGTTAGGCATTTTGGTTTAAAGAACTCGCCTTGTCAAAACATAAAAACAAACTTCAGAAACGGCGGGAAAATTTGCCGGTCGCGCACAAACGTCGTCGTCTTTACTGCGAATCGTAAATTCAAATTTGTACAGGACGACGACGCGGGACTATAAGGTGACCCAACGGCGCCGTCGCGCGAAAGTCGTCGATTCGTAATCTCCCTATTTATCTGCCGAAGCCGAAGGGTTGAGAGTTTGTAAACGCAAGAACGCGTACAGGAAACTAAACATGCTACATCAACTTGTAAAGGAAAATTATCGCCACGATAAATTAATTTATGCTGCTTGATTCGCATAGCTTAATCCCAGCTCCCGGCCGAGGGATTTCCGGTTATCCGGGACATTCGGATTTACGGTACTTAACGACGTGAAGCGCCTGCAAAGGCCTCTTTTGCCCCAAGGGGCACGCCACGAGCGCGGCCAAATTATTGCCAACCGATAGCTGTCTTTTTTCACTGCATACAGCACCCAGCAAACCAAGCTCAGTCAATACTGCGCGCTAACACTGAAAATAACCAACTAAAAGAATCGGAGAGCATAAACAACTTTATTTGTAAGTTTACAACCTAAAAGTTGCAGCGCAATCCAAATGTTTCCACCAAAACCTTATAAAAGCCCACACTAGAACATGTTTTGGTAAGACCTTCTATAATACAATTCCAGAAAAGCTTCAGCGAAGAACTATTCTCTGCAAAATGACGTCACTTCTTCATGTATAAAACCTATTGTTTGTACGTATGATGTGACTTCTACATCTATATAATAATGATAATATTAATAATAGCAAAGTATTTGTCAGCGCATTTAAAATTCTCAATGCGCTTACAGCGGGCAGCTAAAATCTGAATTATAGCGGAGCTCCGGCGGCCCGAAAGGCCGCCAAGCGGAGCACCATGGTTAAGAAAATATGGTAACCCATCTATTCCAGAAAATTTGGTTTGGGCCACCGTACGTATGTCGTACGCCCGTATGTCCGCCCTTACATGTATGCGATGTGAAATGTCCCATTAATTGTGTGTTGTAACCCGCGATTTGTGTACATCTTTTTGTGTACATCTTTTAATATTGGACGTCAACGTTATGGCCAATTGACACCTGTCAAAACGAGGTATCCGCTGACCAGTAGTACGTGACCATATCGCGAGCTCAATTTAAGACCTCATCGAGGTCAGCTGTTTTTTTTTTGAAGTTGACCGCTGACCAGGTACTGGTTTTCGATTGGATCGCAGGCTCAAGCTAGGCGTAGGACACCCAAACCAAAACGAGGCTTAATTTTTCGCGCGTTTTCTGCGGCTCGAGATTTCACATTCAGTTGGTTTCTTTCATTTTGAGCACAACAACTTCATCTTCTTCGAAGTTCTGTCTTTTAATTCGCGTAAAAGGCATAAATATCAAGAACTACTTAAAAGATACTCCGGAAGGTGAATTTTCAACTGATAAAATGGAAGGGCAAAACATTGTTCTTAGGAAATTCTTAAATTTTGGATCCACTTGTATGGCGCCGGATGGTGTGGTTAAAAAACAAAATGATTTAACGCTTCAAGGGCTTGTTCACTTTACCGCAGCATCTTGCAGCTCACCACGAAAGTTCACTTAACAATTCACCGGCATTAATGGGAGGAACGAGTAGCTCAAACTTGGTGAAAGAAGTTCTTTCTTTGGACAAACAGTTTGCTATTTTTGTAGATGCGTGTTTTTACTTTAGTGGATTCGTAGAGAGCTCGACAACACAGGTTACTTAAATAAATTGAAGCTTAGCATTTCAGGTTTAATCGTTGTTACTTTGTTCAGGAATGAAACTTGTATTTTTGTCTCGACTTGATATAAATAACAATCTACTCGTTTTGGACACAGAGAAGTAGCTACCGTAGTCGAATTGTTTGTTTGCTGTTATGCTTGCAAGCGAACGAGTGTGTTCCTCCGCTTGGCTGACTGTACATGTTTTTCGACGTCAGTGTTTCTATAGTGTTAAGAACTGAAAGAAACGTTTCCCCCTTATGTTATTAACACGTAATCGCAATGAGTCCTCGTAAAGTATCTCTTATGTTTTGGGCGACTAGGGGAATTTCAGCAAATTTCTGAAAACACAAGTGATATTAATCCTTAATTTTACTCGGCCCCATGAGATTACCTGTCCAAACTATCAGGATTCTTTTCCTTTTTCTCTTTTCTATGACATTTAAGCTTATGTCTAAGCTTAACGTACTACGAAATATGTTTGTTGAGTCCCGGCTAAAAGAACAAAGATTTTCATCCAACATCGCATTTGTCACACATATAACGTTTGGTGGCTAAACACAACAATTTTTGACCAAACAGCCGACCAGGCGAGTCCAAAAAATTATTTTGCGTATATTATCGCTGACAATTTGTGCACATTTGTGTACGATTTGTTTTTTGGGGTGGCTAAACGATCAAACATTTGTTCGTAATGCGAAATTTTGGATGAACATGTTTGATCTAGATCAAACATCGAAAGCCATTTAATGCACTATTGTGAGAGGTGGCTTAACGTAACCTTCAAACATGCTCTTCCAACGATGTTGGATGAAAATATTTGATCGTTTTTAGATTGCTAAATTTGTTTTCGAACAAACACACGCGTCGACTGTATTGTTTTCTCGTAATGTTTTGAGGTTTTTGAACCGTTGTCAATTCCTGTTGACTGCTCTAAACATAAAATATTGGCGCAAGGAAAGCCATGCGGTGTTGCTCAATACCAGTAAAAAAATAATACGGTAATCGTGGAGCTCCGCTTTTAGGCTTGGCTAAATCTATATATTATATATAATCTTATGTAATGAAAAAAAATAAGTAAGTAAAATCGTATAACTATGTAAGGTTAAAATAATCACAAAAAAGAAATGTTTTAAGTTTCTTCTTAAAAATAGTTACAGTCTCAGACTGTTTTAAAGATTTAGGCAGACTGTTCCATAGTTTCGTGGCGCAATAAGAGAAAGTTCTTTGACCATAGGTGGCTGTCTTGACGTTCGGAACTTGTAAAAGTAAATGATCGAATGAACGTAAAGAACGAACTGGTTTACTTGAACTGATAAGCGAGGTAAGATAACTAGGCGATTGTCCATTCAGAATTTTGTAGGTTAAGAGTAAAATCTTAAAAGGAATACGTGACCTAACAGGAAGCCAGTGCAGGTTCTTAAGCACTGTCTACTGTCTATAGGTATGGGACATAACGAAAACAGTGCCAGCGTGTTTAGCCAATCAAAATTGAAATTTTCTTTGAGCATCAAAAGGTTACTGCGCCTTAGTTGGGGAAAAACCTGGAATTATTTCTGTACCTAACTGTAATTATAATGAATTGTTAATGGAGAGGTTTTGCGTGCACCAGTTGCGTCAACTCTTTTTAAATCTAAAGCAGCCAAGAAAGTCTATAAATTGCAACAAAGACAATTAAGATGATTTTTTCCTTTTGTTTGAAATGACGATTTTCTAGAAATGAAAAACACTCTATGGCGGCACTACGGTTCGTGGGGTAGATTTTTCGTTGGCTGCTTCCTAACAAAATCATATTTCATTGAAAATTCATTGAAATTGATTCAACCTTTGTACAGAGTACATCAAGGTCACTGTCTACCACCTGGGTTAACCAATGTGTATGATTTGTTTATTTCAGGTTAACAATTAACCAGTTTCTGAGAAATGTTGTTTTCAGGTTAGATTACGGTCCCTCAGTTTTTGACAAGTTGCTGGGTGCAATAAATGTTATGAGATGTAGTGAACTTAATTGAGTGTTTTCGCCCTAGGGAAATTTTGGTCACCATGGTAACCAATCAAACTTTTTGAAGGGAAATTTCTTAAAAAACCAGGATTATTTGAGAAAAAGAAATTCTACTCAATACGGTTGCAGATAAGTACATAGGAAAATTTTGTACCAAATTTGGTGGCAATTGCAACTACTACTCTGAAACAACTACTTATGAAACATATGAGGGGCCACCCAATTTTTTATGAAAAAAGCCTTTTTCGGAAAAATGCAATTAAATGATGTTTTGTACAATTTACGATTTTTATACTGTTGCCATGGAAACTGCACACAAACAAATGACCACCCTTCAAAAGGCTCTCATTTCATAGAGGAAAAAAGTAATTTGGCAAAGAAATGAATATATATTCTGTAACTTGTTAGATTCAAGTTGTCATTGGGAGGTAATATAAAAATTGACGAATTTTCATTTTTTTCCAAAAAACCAACCGTTGTGCCACATGTCACATGGAGGCCAATATATTGGAACAAAAAGTCCAAAGGGTTCTAGCCACTCAAAGCACACACCCCTTCACCCCACCCCCCTGTCCAAAAGCCTAAACTTTCGTTTGTGTACGATCGCTGGCGCTACGCGGCCATTGACCCGCTTACAGGGGTACTGTCATAGCAATTCTTGTTATAGGTTTGTTCAAATTGCGAGCAAGTGCTTTTTCTGTTATACAAAAAGCCTGTTTATCAAAAAAGGTAGAATTCAAATGTCTTCTCGGAAGCGCAGAAAAAGAAACGAATATGGTGATTTTTCCTAGACACAGTGACAAAACTTGAAAAAGTTAGCCCAACTTTTTCAAGTTACAGTCCATTTTCTCCACGTCATACATGACCATAAGACAACCGCAAATAGTTCCAATGCAAAAAACAAGTACTACGCAAATACAAATACATCGTAATATGAAACTATCTATTATACCCCAATATTGTACATGACACCCACTAAGCACTTAAGTACAAAATCAAGGCCGGAATAGACCGTATGCAAATATGGATGCCTTCAATATAGCCTCACTGACCTCGTTCGATCTCAAAAGCGAGGTTAGTGATGCTATTTTGAATAAGAACAAAAGAATAATTTAAAGGCAGCCATTTTTACATTGGGTCTATAAATAATCGCTAAAGGCTGTATTTTAAGAAAATTCATTTGGAAATCGTAAATTAACAAGAAAAATCAGGTTTTTCTTAAAGCGTCGACAGAGAAACGGTAAACAACCTTAATTACAGCAACTTGAAACCGTCAGCAAGCTTTATGTCTCATTTAAAGAACAATTATTTAGCTAATAATAAGCCCAGTAGAAAATGTTGTAACAAACAAAGGCAAATGGGAACAAGACACGTGAAAATTTATCAATTGAACCAGCAATCCGTTCCATTCTTTCGTCTTTTATGCTCTCTTGCTTCGCGCCATCTTCTACCACACTCTTATCAGCCTTGGTTGCCATGTGCACCATTTCAAGATCCTCGTCAACTCCCATGTTTAATTTCCCATTCTGTATGTTGCCAGGGGTGGGTGAGTTGACGTCAGCTCGTGAACCAATCAGTGACTTGACGGATGAGCTGATTCGTTTCGAGAAAGGAATATCGCTCTAAAAACATTGGGAGATAAAGAGAGAAAAAGGTCTTTCAAAAATTTAAATAACTTGTGAAAACTTAACTTGTGAAAGCTGTAATGGCTAGTCTGACAACTGTTGTTTCGTCGCCGCCAAGCGACTCTTCAGAGACCTTCCTGATATCTGGCAAACTCGTTGAGCATCTCGCTCAAAGTCCCGTTCGCAATCAGTTCAGCAGAAGCAATCTCGCCTTATATCGCATAAGGATTCCCGACCGCTAAATATGAAAACTTGTGAATAACTTGTGAAAACTTAACTTGTGAAAGCTGTAATGGCTAGTCTGACAACTGTTGTTTCGTCGCCGCCAAGCGACTCTTCAGAGGCCTTCCGGATATCTGGCAAACTCGTTGATTTCAGGAAGGTCTCTGAAGAGTCGCTTGGCGGGACGAAACAACAGTTGTCAGACTAGCCATTACAGCTTTCACAAGTTAAGTTTTCACAAGTTATTCACAAGTTTTCATAATTATTAAAAATTTAAATATCGGCAAATAGAAAAACTAATTATTTTGAAGTGCATAAACGGCTTATGTCTCACTACGAGATTGTAATCCCGGCTGAGTTTGGGGGAGTAATATGGCACCTCTCAAGTGCTGCTGATTTCATTGTCCCTGATGTGTATCAGATGCTACTGTTCTATTGTTTCTACTATATTTTCCTCTTCACCAATTTGCCAATTGCGGAATTTACGATGGCCTAGAAAGTCTTTTGCCTACGAAAAATTTCTAAATTTAGCTGAAGAAATTTCCAAATGGCCTAACACACAATCCGAAAACAGAGAGAAACAGCGCAAGTGGTTTGATGATTAAGAACAATAGAATAAGGAACTCGATTATAGCTTAGTAAATTTGATCTCCATGACAACCGTGTCATTCCAACCCCTTTCCACTCCTACTAAGAATCATCAGCCATATGAATGTTGGTTTCGGTACCCAACTGGGGTTTCTGAGGCACAAGTGGTCAAGTTTGTTGACCAAGTGAATGCATGAATGCAAGTGAATATATGAATGCAGGAATGCAGCAGTGCATGTATGCATGCGTGTATGCATGTGTGAATGTATGTTTGATGCATGAGCGTAGATGTCAGTTTATGGGAGGAGCCCGCTGACAGGAGGTTATAAATGAAGGGTTGCAGTGAAGAAACCGCCGGACCCGTGGTTCTGTTGGTGTCCGCAGCTGAGAGGTGTTCGCTTACGGAAGATGTCCAAACACGCAGGTTAGGCCCGGTTCAAACGTCGAACTTTACATGTGTCGAATCTAATTATTAGGTTCGGCACATGTAAAGTTCGACGTTTGAAAAACACGAAATAACGTCAACCTGTGTTTCTGCCCAACCGACGATAGGATTGAGGAACAGTCGTGATGTTATCTCGTTGGGATGAAATCAATAACAAAACAACGAAAAAAACATTTGTAAAATTTGCTTTCTACGGTGGTGTGATGCCATTTGTATGTTTAAGCGCCTTCTTCTATTTTCAAGAATGGCGTTAGCGAGCAATAACAAGCTCCGAATGTTCGTTTCGCCGCGGCATATTGATGCCATCAAGTCTTTAAGCAAGAACCGCCGTTATCAAAGGTTTTGTGTAAATTACCAAATTAAGTTGACGCCATTAGATTCGACGTCTGAATCAACTGTCGAACTTAATAATTTGAGTCGACCCAAATGGGTATTAGGTTCGGCACATGTAAAGTTCGACGTTTGAACCGGGCCTTAGACTGCACCATTATTCGGAGAGCTTTTCCTTTGTCTCCTTTTCTTTCTCCTTGTTTTCTATTGTTAAATCTGTTGTCGCTGTTGTTGTTGTTTTTCGTCCACGCCGGGGAGGCGATTTCCAAAGGGAAAGTGCTTTTATTAGGAGATATCTTGGTTATGTCAGTGTTTCAAATAAGAATTCGTTTTACCTTGACGATAATGTGATCATCGTTAGTCGCTTTCTTCATGAATATATAGACGATCATGCACTCAACCAAGGACAGGAAAACAAAGCTGAATGACACGAGTAGATACCAGTCCAGTGCCTTTGGATAACTGACTTTAGGTAGGTTACCATTTAATGATCCAAGAAGGAACATAATGGTGAGAATGGTGGTGATACCCAGAGCCATTCTGTTACCGATGTCATCTTTGTCCATGAAGAAGACAATCCAGCTTAGCATCACAACGAATATGTCTGGGAGATAAACTTGGATGAGGAAGTAGCCAATACGCCGTTGGAAGTAAAAGGTGACTGTGATTGTTGAGAAATTTCCTAAGAGAAATTAATGAAATCAGTTAAGAGCCTGTCCATGAGAGGACCAGGCAGTGATGATACATGCTATCTCACCGATTTCGATGAAACTTGGCCAGATTTTAGGGCACATCCAATAACTTAAAAAGCCAAAGCGGTTTGATCTTTGGAATTTTTTCGGGGGAGTTAGACCCCCCCCCCCACCCCCCCCCCCTGCTAACTCAGACAATTTATGCTATTCCTTTGTGGCTGCACAATAGCATAGGTAAGGCCTTCATGTGTTTTGTGCAGGAGTTTCATGTTATTTCATTAATTACTTGTCAATCAATGCAAGTTAATAATTAACTAGGTAAAATGGCACAACAATATAGGGTGAATTTGAGGCCAAATATCTCCAGACGCCAAGTCCTACGCTAAGAGAAGTTAATATCACTGTTCATTTGTACCTTTGGCCTGTGCAAATCGTTAAAAAAAATTTTGGGACCAGCTATTTTCTTTGCGCAGGCCAACCTCAAACCTTGCACATCTTGAAGAAGATTTTGCTTTAATGTAATCCGCTATTCACAGTAAAAAACACAACTTTGGAGCACATTAGGCGACCTCCTTCACTCAGCTGTTTTATTTGTTTATCTACTGATCCAGGTAGCTGATACTATAACGATTTTGGAAAATTTCGCCAAAATTATTGGAAAACTGGTACGAGCAAGGTGTAGGAAATCAGCATCAAAAGTTCATTTTAGTGGCACTAGTTCACGCTACAAAGTCAAAATCAAAACAAAACATTTACTCATAACTTCAGCATAATTCTTAAGACTTTGATTTCTGTATTTCAATTGAAAACCATTTCTTGGCCACCTAAAGAAATTTTAAACTTTTTATCTGTGATTACAAACAAGTGAACACGCCAACTAAATGTCGCTTCAAACTGAACATGAAAACATTTAGAATGCTAAAGAACAGAATTATTTCTGTCAGACAACAATACCAAAGATCTGTCTGACTGTTTGAATAAATAGCTGAGTAGTGGCCAAAGATATTGAGATACTTACATTTTGCAAGCAAGACTTCAATTGAGCTGTTAACTTAGCTTCCAGAAGCGTATTATATCGCGTACCGTAAAACCTCAAACACCTCTGCATATCGCTGAACGGTAGCTTCTTCGCTTTGCTTACCCATAAAAATAGCCTACCACAAAACCTATGATTATCTTGGGTAAATCTTCAGTGAAATAATATCGGAGTGAAAATAATGGAAGGTTTAATTCTGATCAATCACGTCCAATTTACTGCGTGACTAACTCTGAGCCTCCTGGCTGGTCAGCGGTCAGACATTGAGGGCATTTACGTAATGCAATTATCATTTAGAGGTTTGATAATTGCTCTACCTATCAGAACACTACATGACAATTTGATTTAAAACACCACCTACCATGGACATTGAATGTAAGGAAGTGGGAGGAATCAGGAGAATCGGAAAACAACCAACATGTAGCAAATTTTATGTTAGTGACGAATCACGCGATCCAATCTCATGGTACAATAGAATGAGCATAAACTGACAGTTCACAACCAGAACGCAACCTTTGGGTGTGAGGTGTATCGGGCCTATAGGCGGCCAATGAAAGTTCGAGTACTTTAAAACACTTCTTTTGGTTTAACTTATCAAAGGCGTTGAACAAATTCATCTCCGAAAATCCTCTCACATTTGGCTGAAATGAAGATTTTTTACACCGGAATTCCGATGAGTAAAATGATTGGTTCCGTTCTGCGTGAACTGAAGTTGACACTGGGCTCCAATGGAGAGGTCAAATTTCTCCTTATATGGGGGTGTATACATCTGAATCAATTTGTGTACACCACTTTCTACACTGAATGTTGTATTTTTATTCACCGAGTTGCTAGTTTAATAATGTCACGTACAGTTTTACAGTTTCACTTCGAATGGACTACGGCTCAAAAACACCGATAAGTTATTCCCTAGGCAAATTAAGGCACTCAAATTGTCAACTGCCGCCTTATTTATACTTGAAGAAAATAGTAACATACAACAGTTAAGTTTTGCTACAATTCCAGCTCCCGTCTGATTTGTCGCCTGGTCCGGATAGTAGAGGCCTGTATTGTTGAGATGCCCTCTTCATCTTAATCTACATGTGGAGGGGCCGCCGCTGTACCATGAAGTAGTCTACCACTCTTATTTAGAGTCGAGAGCTTGCTGAAGTAGCGGAAAATCTGTGCAGTTGTCAACCACTCTTTCTTCTCGAACCTCTTCTTACGGCTATCGTCCTACAACCTCCTCTTACGCTTTGCCACGTCTGCCGGGTTAGCTTTGTGACCAGTCTCTTCTCCTCGTAGGAACACCTCTTTTAAGTAGTTTCTTGCATTTTCAGAGAAGGTTACTGCATGCCTGACCTTTTTCAGGGCCCATCCTTCCTCTGTAGACGGCAGGTTCTGATTGTTGGGCTGCTCGGCGGTGACGAATGTAGAGGGTGCGGCTTGAACGTACCCACCAGGAAGCGAAAGGCATGTTTCAGCCCATTTGCGCTTAGGACCTGATCATACAGCGACTCACGCCCAAGTTTTTGAAGGTACTTTCCCACATCCAGATGCTTCTGTAAAGCAGAAAATGACTGGTACGCTTTCATACATCCTTCCTCAGGGCAAGAGAAGTGTACCCTGTCCTCATCTTCAATTTCCTCTTCAATATGGGTGGCGGGTTCCAGCTGCGGTGTGCTGGGTTGAACAAAAGATGGTGGTACAGGCCTCGACGTCATGAACGTTCCCACTTCCAAAATGGCTGTATGATCGCAAGAGTTGTTGCTCCCTGTGGAGTACCAAACCGCGCCAGCAAAGCTCGTGTGTAGAACTTCCCAGGACTGATGTCGTAGGCCCGCCATGCTCTCAGCCCACCTTCCTCGAAGGTTAGTGTAAGATTTAGTGACTGCACGCCTGCCATAGTGTGTTTTTGCATCGTCTGTGATTTGGTTTGTACTTTGCAGACGGACACATGACACCCCTTTACATCGCCATGTGACTCAATCGCCACCTTCATATTGACTGCCGTTTGTACATTGTTTCCTTCGTTCACAAATGGCCTAATGTGACTCTTGACTGAAGCGATTCGACGATCACATATACCCTTTCCCGCCTGAGGCTCACTGAAGTCGTAGCGGGCTATTCTAATTCCAGTGTGCTCTCCGAGGCTCGGTAAAGAGAGTAACAGGAAAGCAGTGTGATAGCAGCCTGCGTTATTGGACCTCAGAAAGGCTTCTGTAAGCTGTAGCTTCAGTCCTTTCAGAGTAGCTAGTGCGTGCTCTAAGACAGATGCCACGGCAAACCAATTCTGAGTACACTCGTCGAATATGTGAATGAAGGTCCTTGTCTGAAAAATATTTGTAAAAGAGTAAGTCATCATTTGAGTTAAACAAAACCTCATTATACCGACGTGACTGTGTAGGTACTACCAAACCCCATGTATGCAAACCAAAACACTCAGTGCATTTAATCGAATTAGCATATCACTAAGAAACGCGTTTAGAGGCACACCCCACAATATTTACCGGCCGCAAACATGTCCGGCATTTAGTGAAGTACTGTAATACCGTGCAGACAATTACCTCAATCTCGCTGCTATCTTCGTCTTTCGTAATTGCCAATGTCACATGCCAAAATTTCCCTTTTTTTCCGAACCAGTCTCTCTGGGTCTCTCTGAAACTGATGGGGAGAAACTTCATTGTCCAGTCCATTATGAGGAGTACCTGACAGGCCGACAAATGGTCAATCACGAAGGATTTGGCAGCATCTTGATGAACCGCTCGCACGATATGCACCTTCCACTCCTCCAGCTTGGGTACAGCATTCTAGACATCATAATGTAGCTCTTCTTGTCTTCCAGTATCACCGTGAAGTTGCAATGATAAAAGAATAAAAATGATGCTCGCTTTTTGCGAAACTGGTTTAGATATTTAGTACAGAACTCTGTTCATGCTTCAAATTCTACCTAAAATGGACATCAGAGGAGGACAAGGCCAACTGGATGTCGACGATGACATTCCTCATATCATCACAGCGATCACAGCAGACGTTGTGTTGGTGCTGGCAAGTCCCGTGATGATCACCCAGTCCATTGCTGAGGGCATACACGCTGCAGTGGTTAGCACAGGGTGCCTCTTGGGAGATATGGACCTTGAAATCCGACTTGAGATACTGTTTTGCTGCTTTCAGTCGACATGTGATGGAACTTGTTGTCTCATTGCCCAGACCTGAGGAAATTAGATAGAGGAAATAAAGAAATTCCAGTAAATGGCTTCTATCGCCACGTTCTATTGACGTTCAATGAAGCCATGGGAGTATTTTGTATGCGTCATCGATATGCAGCCATGATGGCGTAAAATCACTATGAAAAAGAAAAACCTAGGAAAAATCCAGTGTGCTACAAACATAAGGTAGCTTACCATGCTGGCGCAACTGTTTAATGGTATCTTCAAGAGAAGTGAGCGCATAGACCCCGTCGGTTTGCGTGTTGTCCAGGCCAGCCAGTAATTTGTTTTGTGACGCTGCGCATATCTGCAACACATATTGTCGAATCACGTTTCTGAGCTTAAGAGGTCAGTTACTTTCCTTTGTAGTACATTATCAGTATACCTGCTGACAATGCAATCTCTAAGCTCCAAATCATTTTTGTGTTCTTTGTATTACTTTGTTTTTGCGGTGTCAATTTTGCTTGATTTCATTTGTGGATAAAATAGTCGACACAAAGTGTTTAGTGTTACGACATTTTGCAACATTATACCACATTGCTTATTAATTAAAGTCGGCGTTTATTCGAGAGTGGCGTTTAAGAGATCTTCTAACACAAATTTGCCAATAATCTCTCTTTTCCATTAAAATGATTCAACACTACCATAAATAAAACTAGTTTTGGCGGCGATATGTTCGAGTAAATACGGTAGTGGCTCATGCCCGCTGTTAAAATTCTAACAAATGATAGTCACTGAAAGGCTAGCCGTTACCCTGATGATGTTTAACAGTGTGGACCTTCTCATGGGTTCAAACTGAGATTCGGCGCAGTAGTTCAAGTACAGTTGAACTAGACGAGATGAGATCACAGTGCGCACCACACTTGGGATTTCAATTTTCTCACCAGTAGAAAGCTTGAGATTTTTAGTCCCATATGCTACATCTTGGAGGAAAGAGGGACTGGATATAAAATCTAGACAGTGATCGACCTTAACAGGGTCCAGTCGAGTCCCCTGTAGTGTTGGTGGCTCGATGGGCTGACCAGGTTTGTTCTTGAAAGCATGTTTTCTTGCCTCATCGATCCTCCACTTTGTGAGGCCAGGGATCAGCTGGAGCAATTCCATCTTGGAATAGTCGCCGGCAAAAAGTGACAATATTTGCTGCCTGTTGTACCATGATTCCGCCTCCTCATAGCATGCGACCAGTCTAGGCACTAAGGTGCCTTCTCCTAAACTTGAGACCCCTTGGGTCATCTCATGCCTGCTGCGCACTTGCTCAAACAGCCATGCAAAGTTACCGGGGGCAATGGCATCCAGTACGACATCCACTGACAGCCTGCTCAGCCTTCCTTGTATAGTATCGCTGTGTGGAGGCAGAGATATTAAGAACATCAGGCTTACATTGGGAACATACAGGACTGACGCTCCTATCTGGTGTTCTCCTGAGGAAATTGTTTAGACTTTGAAGCTTGTGCTCAACCTGGGGTATCGGCTGCCACTCCGCCGAGGTCTCTGGTTCCTGCCTTGACTTTTGAGACGACAACGAGAACACATCGGAGTGGTGGTCACCCTGCTGTAACAACAGAAATTTTAGTAAGTAATGCTACAGCAGTAAAAGATGACGACTAAAATATATCTGATTAGTCAAGGATTGTTTGTAACAATGTACAGCGTAACAACAGCTAAAAGTTGCAGCAATCGAGCAAGAAATATCGCGCATATATATATTTTTTGTGCGTACGTAATAATCAAATATTAGGAAAAGTAACTGTACGGAAGATACTTCACAAAAGGGAATAAGATACAGCAGTCATTTTTCGATTTAACTATGCCTCGAGCAAAGATATACATTCTCCTTTCAATCAAGCATCAACTGGAAATCACACAAACCGTTCCAATGCGTAAATTATTGTCGTGTTACGATAACGAGGTCAGAAATAACTGAGTGCACAATACCTCGCTGGATCGTTCTTCCGGTGGCAGTAGAAATCGCACGTGTGGCGAAATGGCACCCTCAGCCTGTTCCTTGGGCAAGTCTGAGAACACATTGTTCCTCTGTCTGACCCTGGGGCAGTGAAATATTTGCAAGGGACTTGATGGCGGCTTGGTGTTCCCCACGACAAGTTCTACACATACCTGTGTTCACAGAATAAATTAAAGAATGCGCGATCTATTATTTGTTAGGCTCAATTTTCGCCGCTCTGTTGTTCTTGAACTGCGGCGGTCTCTTCGAGATGGAATATCGGTGGTGGGGATAATACGTATTAATTAATAATTCTCTGGACATAAAAATTTCAAGCTAGACCTAGACCCAAGTTACGCTAAAGCAGTACAATAGCCTTTGTGAGCCGTGGAATAGGACCTGTAAAAGATAAGAACTGTCATCTTTAGCATTAGCTCTCCCATTTTCAGAACAGAAATTGCGCAAAACATAAAATCAGTGTGCCTGGTGAGAATTGAAACATACCAAAAGGTTCGCGTCAGTTTTTCGTCATCTTAGCTAAGAACTACGAAGAGAAACTTTCCAGCTGTTGTTCATGTTTGCGGCCAATTGTTGGTAGTCCATCATGTTATAAGAATTCCACTGATCTTCATATTAGCAATTTAATATTAGTTCAGTGACAAGCCCAAAGACGTCTGCGCAGGAGGCTAGCCTGTAGTGTTCGGGACCGCTCTGTGGTGGCGGAAAGCTAATTATTGACACTTTTTTTAAGTTATTAATGTTTTTGTTAAGGAGACGTCGCTTCGCTGTTATATTTCAAAACCTCGCCAGAGACACTGATTTTATGTTTTGCCGATTTCATGTTCCTCAAAACAAAAGGAGGATAAGAGGAGAAACTAGTGGTGAAGGTTACAGGTTTAGCACGGTGCATGTCATTGTACTGCTATAGCGTAATTTCGGGCTAGGGGACACGGTTTGGTTTGTTTGTACAACCTAAAAATAGTAATTCGCACTTATGATCCCCAATCCCCGCTTCCCGGTACCGATTCTTGAACTTCGATTCTCGTTCCCTGAACCCGGCCCACGATCCTGATCTTCCAGGAAAGCGATAGAGGCTGCTGATTGAGCACTTTGATCAGCAGACCAAAATTCAAGGGGTAGAGAATCAAAGTGTATTACCTGCTCCAACAGGAACAACGACCTTCCACTTCCTCTTGATTTCCTTGGAGATTTGAAGGTTAATCCCCCTCTCTCGCTTTCCTTTACGATTGCCGTGGAGTGGATGCTGACACTTCATCGATGGCTTGAACTTGACACCTAACTGATCACGGTGTTTCGGGCAAATTGTAAAGTCATGGCCGTCTTCATCGTACAAGCCCACGCGTGCAAGAATTAATTCTCTCTCAGAAGAGACACTAGTTTGGGACAGAGAGATTTGTCGAAGATGGACTTTGATATCTCGACCACACGAGCTGAGAGGAAGAAGTTCATTTCCTCCAGGATAACGCCGGGGCAAAACATCGCACTGAGAGTAACAGTGCCGGGCAAAGGAACAAGATAGTTGGGACATTATTTTCCACGTGGATGGACGAGAGTTGCAATATTTCTCAAACCTGAAATCCCTGTGTCCGCTGACCAACAAGAAGGACTCGGATTTTGTCACGCAATACCCTGTCGACTGGTAGGTTACAATTAAATTAAGTTAATGGACCACTCGAAACCTTGTATCATTTCCCCTAAGTGCACTCGATATATGTTTCTAAGTGAACAAAGTGAACAGGTTAAGCTTAACGCTTTAGCGATAGGTGTTTGAGATTTTACGATACGCGATATAGCCGGATAGACGTCCGACGCTTATGGAAGTAAACAAAAACAATTGAATTAATATAAGACCTACTTGTAAAATGTAAGTATGAAATATCTTTTGGCCAGTCACAAACAAATCTTTGGTATATTGTTGTCTGACAGAAATAATTGTTCTTTAGCATTTTAAAGGTTATAAATGTTCAGTTTGAGGCGACATCTGGTTGGCAATTTTCCAAAATACTGTCGCGTCTCACGTTCAACTACTTCTCTAAGTTTTAGATTTCATTAGGTGACCAAGAAACGCTTTTTAATTGTAATGCAGAAATCAAAGTACAGAGTCTTGAGAATCATGCTGCAGTTATGAGTAAATATTTTGTTTTCGACATAGTAGCGAGAACAAGTGCTACTATTGCGCTAACTACTAAAATGAACTTTTGATGCTGATTTTCTACACCTTGCATATACCAGTTTTCCAATAATTTTGGCGAAAATTTGCAAAATCATTATCTTATCAGCTACCTGGCTCAGTAGATAAACAAATTAAAACAACTGAGTGAAGGAGGTCGCCTATTACGCTCCAAAGTTGTGTTTTTTACTGTGAATAGCGGATTACATTAAAGCAAAATCTTGTTCAAAATGTGCACGGTTTGAGGTCGGCCTGCGCAAAGAAAATAGCTGGTCCCAAAATTTTTTTTGATGATTTGTACAGGCCAAAGGTACAACCGAACAGTGATATTAGCTTCTCTTAACGTAGGACTTGGCTTATGGAGATATTTGGCCTCAAATTCACCCTATTTTGTTGTGCCATTTTACCTAGTTAATTATTAACTTGCATTGATTGACAAGTAATTAATTAAATAACATGAAAATCCTGCACAAAACACATGAAGGCCTTACCTATACCTATTGTGCAGCCACAAAGGAATAGCATAAATTGTCTGAGTTAAAAGTCCTCCTACTTTAACTCGTTTTTAGAGTAATTTTTATGGGATTTTTGTAAAAAAAAAAGCAGGGGGGTGGTCTAACTCCCCGAAGAAAATTCGAAGATCAAACCGCTTTGGCTTTTTAAGTAACGGATGTGCCCTAAAATCTGGCCAACTTTCATCGAAATCGGTGAGATGGCATGTATCACCACTGCCTGGTCCTCTCATGGACAGGCTCTTAATTATTCAATGTTGGCACACCCATACTCGGAAAAAAAAAATTCAATTTCCCCCCACAGGAATCGAACCTATGACCTTTCGATTGCTAGTTGAGATGCTCTACCACTGAGCTGCAGGAGACTAGTGAGAGCTTAGGTCATTAAACAAGGTTTACGTGATAAACGTCTTGTATACGTCTGGGATCTAAATGTCAATAGAAGTGACATGGTAAATTTCAAGCGTTGTCAATGAATGAAAGATGTAAATTATTCAATATTGCCACACGCATACTAGGAAAAGAAGAATTTTGATATTCCAATATATGTTTGTTTTTTACTTTTTGCGTCATAAATTTCAACTGACCACAAGCCCGAGATTACTTAAATTGTTATTGTTTGTAAGCTTTATTTTTAGGGAAATGAATGAATGAAAAAAAGAACGGACGAACGAACGAACCACCAACCGACGAACGGAGGCAGGATGGATGGATGGGTGGAATGGATGGATGAACGAATGAACGGATGAATGGATGGATGAATGGGTGCATGGATGGACGCAGCAACATGAGGACAAATTATAAATCAGTGACGAACCTGAGGTAAAGACGTCTGTACTCGATGTTAACTTGGCGCCTTTGTACTCAAACTGACTCAATTCTTTGTTTCAAACAACAACTTCGTCAGAAGTCCACTCGTAGATAATGTCGCTGGTGGAGTATCCATCTGTGGGTGAACAAAAAAATATCACAGTTAAATGCGAAAATCTACTGCCATACTGTATTCGGTGTTTTTCAACGTCTGAAATTTCGAAAAGATCCCTCTTGAGGTTGTAGACGTTGAAACTCATCTACCATATATCTCAAAATAAAAGACAAAACAGTTGTTTTGTTTAGGCTTAGTCGCAGTCAGAATACTCACAACTTCCAAATTTGAGATGACATGTTTGAGAGTCCAGTGGGAAATGTTGTAAGTTCATAATACAAGAAGCGAGAAAGGTTGCTCTGTGAAAGCGATAATAAAACAGAAGACGAACTATTAATATTGGTGGAGAATTCATGTAATATATTCAGTTCTCTCATATACATAGTTTCACATTAATCAAACGAAGGAAGGGGAGAGAAAAGGTTGGAGAAGGGTTGGAGGGAAGAAAGAAAAAGGAAAGAAGGGAGAGAGAGTAAGCAAGGAAGGATGGATGCAAGTAAGGGAGGAAGGGAAGGAGCTTGTAGGGAGGACGGAAGGGAGTAAGGGAGGGAAAAAGGAAGAAAGGGAGGGAAGAGAGGAGGAGGAAGGAAGGAAGGGAAAGGGAAGGGAGAAAGGAAGGAAGGAAGGAGGGGAGGGAGGGAGAAAGGAAGGGAGGGAGGAAGGATGGAGGAAGAAGAGGGGAGGCAGGAAGGATGGAGGGAAGGAGGGAAGGTGGGAGAAAGGAAGGAAGGAAGGAGGGAAGAGAGGGAGGGAGGAAGATAGGGGAAATAGGTAAAGAAAGGAGGAAGTGGCGGAAGACAGGGACACAGAAAGGCAGACAGTGATGCAAGGAGAGACGCCTTGAGGTTCGTAGGTGGAAGGAACTGGGTAAATGAAAAAGGGACGAAGATACCATCGAACGACGCAGACTGGCTTCCGGTTGTTGGTCTCAATTGCAAGAAACAACGACCGAAAATCCGCCTTCGTTCCAAAGTTACCTGTAAATGCAAAAGGGAAATATGGCATAAACAGGTGACAGCAAAACGATGATTAAATGAGGTGGGGTGACTTACTATCTTCATATTCATTAGTGAGCAATCAGAGCGTTGTGGATGTCAAAGATATCTCGTAAAGAATGCGTCATCAGTGAATATTAAAAACTACCTAGGGATGTCTGCAGGAAAAACGTAATACTAACCCTATGCTCGAAACTATTTCTCCACTGGGTTCGATCTTCACATAGCTATTGATCTCTTCATGAGGCATCATCAAATTGGATTCTCGGGCATTGTAACAGTAAGGGTCTGGAATCCATATGCTGTCGATGTCACCTCCCTTTATTAAAATAGTGCGGTTAAGCTTTCCCGGCCAGACGGCTGTCAGTCCACATTTGACGGAAATAGGTGTACACTTTGTATTCCTAAACATAATAGCAAACTCAACCTGATATGTGATATTCAACTGATAAAAAGGGCATTGTACTGACATTACATAAACAGGGGTCTGAGTCCCAGCCGCTGGTCAACAAATAATCCATATTCATATTCGTTACTTAAAACTAAACTTACCATATTGGCCTCTTCAATGTTTCCAAATGATTCAACGTAGATGTTAGCTCGTATTGTCGTAGGTTTACCCCCCCTGATAGACAACAGATAAAAACAACTCATCTAGTTGCATAGCATGCAATTTATAAATAATAATAAAGTTGTCTTCTGTTGCTCAGCTATTTGAAAATGACATTTTCAATTGTTTTATTAAGGCGTGATACAGTTAAATGTCAAAGCTGTTTCGACGCACTGGAAACGTATCTGTTTGGGTATATATCTTTTTTTCAAGGTGTGTTTTAAAAAAATTGTCCTTCTAGCTTGCAAAGACTTTGGAAGATCAGAGAATTGATTGAAGCTTGGTAAACTGGCCCATCTAATCACATGATTCATCCGTTGCGTCCTTTGAAAGCTGGTTTTAGGTTAATAATAATTTCTTGACATTTCCATTCTTCCGCGAGCGAAATGTTTCAACGTTTTGATTTTAGCACTGTTTGCTAACAAAGACGTAAAAAAGACTCGGTATTCAGTCATTCTAAGCCTTGTCTTGTAGCTATATCTGGTTTCGATATGATGGTAAACTACCTTAAAGGGTCACTGTCACGCAATTTGGGTCTGAACCCAAACATGTGTTGCAAAGAGGAACGCTTAAAAAAATTTGCAGTTTTCCTACGAACTACTGAATATGTGTATTGAAATTATTTGCGGTTGTCTATGGCCACGGATGATGAGGAGGAAATGGATTGCAACTTGAAAAAGTTAGGTTAACTTTTTTCAAGTTCCGTCATTGTGTCCAGGAAAAAAACGTCATAAGAAATAGTACAGCATTTTCCGCCCAAGAAATAATTAGAAATCTACTTCTTAGTGTTGAACGGGCCGATCGCGTAATAGAAAGAGTACTTCCTCAGGATTTGAACAACTTATGACAAGAATTGCCGCGACAGTGCCCCTTTAATATGATGGAATATTGGAATGATGTAAACATGTTAAGGCACATACCAAAATTTGGTCTGATTGCTTTGTCGTAGCCTTTGAAAAACATTGTAATAATGTCTTCATTACCAAGAAATTCTGTGGAAAGCAAGATAACAATTGCAAATTCTGTAAAGTGGATGTTGATCAACCTAGAAAAGAACACAGTCCGAGAGTAGACCTGACACGAGACGAGATGAAAATACAATGTACAAACCATGTGGAGGAAACCATAAGAAGGCGACAACTAACAAATTTTAGATCTTTTATGTTATGGGGTAACAAAGCGCTGTTTGTTTCTAGAAAATAATCCGTATATGACTTTGCCATGCCCTTTTGTAATAGGCCATTTCCGAATTACCTTTGGCCTCTTTTTCAAAGCGAGTCCTGGTGCTCATCTTTTCATATGAAAATTAGTTTCCATTCACATGCAAAGTTAACTCATTTTATGAATGGAAAAAACATTATTTTATTTGTGATAATATACCGACAAGCGGTCGGAAATTGTAAAATCTCGCGCGCCGGCTGTTCGGAGGTGAATAGTACTTGCTAATCACCTCCGAGTTACCCAATCAGAGCGCGCGAAAAGCACTATTCACTTGTGTGGTATACGCTAATCATGGCTAGCGGTATTGTTCGTGGGCGTCACCACACGACGACGACGACGGAGTCGCTCAATAATTAATAATATCCTAATAATAATAATAATAATAATCCAACATGGGCGCCATACTCCACCTGGCCCAGCTGATCAGCTAGTTTGCAGCGTGCATCTGTCATGGCCAATTGACAGCTGTCAAAACAAGGTTTCCGCTGACCAGTATGACGTGACCATATCGCGGGCTCAAGTTTAGAGCTCATCGAGGTCAGCTGTTTTTTATAAATTGACCGCTGACCAGGTACTGGTTTTTGATTGGATCGCAGGCCAGGTTAACTTAACCAAAACGAGACACCTAAACCAAAACGAGGCTTAATTTTATGCGCGCTTTCTACGCCTCGTAATTTCACATTCAGTTGGCTTCTTCATTTTGACCAAAACAACTTCCTCTTCTTCGAAGTTTGTCTTTTAATTCGCGTTAAAAGCATAAAAATCAAGAACTAGTTAACAAATACTCCGGAAGGTGAATTTTCAAGTGATAAAAAGGAAGAGCAAAAGATTTGTTCTCAGGAAACGCTTAAAACTTTGATCGACTTGCATAATCGACGTCCGGATTGTGTGGTTGAAAAACAAAATGATTTAAGGCTTCAAGGGCTTTCACTTTACCGCGGCATCTCGCAGCTCACCAAGGTCACTTAACAGTTCTCCGGCATTAATGGGAGGAACGAGTAGCTCAAAGTTAGTGGAAGAAGTTCTTTCTTTGGACAAACCGGTTGCTATTTTTCCAGATGTGTGTTTTAACTAAAGTGGATTCGTATTTTCAACTGGTACCAACCTCTACAACACAGGCGACTGAATTAACTAAATTGAAGCTTAACATTTGGTTTAATCGTTGTTACTTTGGTCAGGAATAAAATAAATAACAATCATCTCTACTCGTTTTGTCCGCAAAGAAGTAGTTGAACTGTTTGCGAACGAGTGTTTTTACTCCTCTTGGCTAACTGTTTTCAGTGTTTTTCGACGTCGGTGCCTCAATAGCGTTAATAAACTTTTGCCCTTATCTGTCTTATCTTATTAACACGTAATCGCAATGAGTCCTCGTAAAATTTAGCATTAAGCCCAGGATAAACGATCAAACACTTCATCCAACATCGTGTTGGAAGGGCATGCATCTTTGACCGTTTAGCCGCCTCTCTCAACTTTGCATTAAAATGGCTTTCCATGTTTGATCCAGGTCAAACATTTCCATCCGACATTTCGCTCTGCGAACAAATGTTTGATCGTTTAACCAACCCAACCAAGAAAGCGCACAGTCAGTAACAAGCAAACCAAATGAAGCACATAACGTCAAAATTTTAGCGATAATAGGCAAAAATCGTCCTGTGTACTCGCTTTGTCTTGTGCAGAGACCTCTACTAGCAGGGAAATTGTTTGTCGGCTAGTCACCGACGTCATGTTTGTCAAACACATTGTTCAGGAAAATTTTTGATCGTTTAGTCGCGGCTTTAGTATTACTTGTGCTTTGCGCCACGAGGACAATTTCAGCAACTTCTGAAAACACATACAAGTGATATTAATCCCTAATTCTTCTCGGCCCCTTGCGATTACCTATCCAAACCATAGGTTTGTTTTCCTTTTCTCTTTTCTCCGACATTTAAGCTTATGTCAAAATTGCTTAGCAATTTTTATTAACTTACTACAGAATATGTTTGTTACATGTCTAATTTCCCCACCTTCTCCAAAGAAACCTACAAACCCAGCATCTTGATTTGTTTTCTCTTTATGTTTTGTTATCGCGGTCAATTCCTGTTGACTGCTCCAAATGATCAGGTTCGTACTCTACGGACCGTTGTGTCAAAATTTAAAACTGCTTTACAATTTTTGGAAGTTACTGCGAGATATCTTTTGTTACTTGTCTAATTTCTCCACCTACGCCAAGTTTTTTGTTCGAAGAAACGTTCGCATCTTACTTTGTTTTCTTGCAATGTTTTGCTGTTTTGTGGTTTTCGAACTACGGTCAATTCCTGTTGACTGCTCTAAACTATCAGCTAGGTTGGTAATCCTCTTTCTTTTCCACGGACATTTATGTCAAAATTGCTTAGTAATATTTCTAGCTTACTAGAAGCTTACTTGTCTACTTTCTTCACCTTCTCCAAGAATCTTCCAACAAACACAGGCATCGAGTATTGTTTTTTGTTTGTTTGTTTGTTTGTTTTTTTGTTTTTGTTTTTGTTTGTTTGTTTGTTTTTTTTTTGTAATGTTTTAATGTTTTGAGGTTTCTGAACCGCGGTCGATTCCTGTCGACTGCTCTAAACACAAAATATTGGCGCATCATGGAGCTCCGCTTTTAGGCTTGGCTAAATCTATATATTACAATCCCATTTCCTACTGTTTTGCATCCAGTCTCTAGAGACACAGAGACACAGATACACCACTTAAATAGTTTCCAATGAGTGTATTACAAAAGGATCTTGTTTTTCTATTGCCATGCACTATCAACTGGGTCCGCTTCGCGCAGTACACCTTGTTTCTAACGCGTTCACTGAGACTTGGCTCGTTACAGTTAAGTTATTGCAGAAACCCATAAGGGTTGAAACGTGCAACGTGCGTTCACAGCTTCCGAATATTCAGTGTTAAGTACCATATTTGGAAAGCTCTCTTTCCAGTCTTGCCGCGAGTAATCACAGCGCGGTCAACTATGTAGCAAATTTCGCACCTCCTCAAAAATCTCCACCTCCGTTTTTCCTCCGAGTGTTTACCTAACTTTTTCACTCTATTTTTGGACAGCTTTTTAGGACTTTTCTGTGTTCCTTCTCGTCTCACCGACGTATCCGCCATTTTTAATTTCGCGCAGGAACATTGGTGGTATTGCGTCACGGTGTTCTTGCGAACTGATTGGTTCAATGTTTCTCTCTTGATGTTCCAAATATGGTACTTAGCAAATGAATATTCGGAAGCTTGTTTCCAAGCACACAAAGGGCAGTTACACGTTTCAACCCTTATGGGTTTCTGGTTATTGTTAACTATGCAAACATTTTCTCCATATCCGTCGGGACATAGAGCTCGCACGTGCGCGATGGCTCTGAGAGTACTAGAATAGAAGCAATTACTGAAAGTCGCCAGTCTTGGTTATAACTTTAAACTGATCTTAATATACTTACAATCCAGAGTAGGACAGGAGAAATATTACTAATAGGCTTGACATTCTTCTAGAAGAACTAAGCAAAGAAAAGAAAATAAGAAATAACGTAAATCGTAGGATAACTCACAACCGGGAAATCACTAGTGTACATGCGAACGTTTAGCCTGTGTGCAGACGTCGACGTCTCCTATTTCCTTTGTTGCACGAAATAGGGGGCGTCTGCACGCAGGCTAGTAGACGTTTTGCTAACACATGTTTTAAAATTTGTAAAGAGGCAATCGCTCTTCAACTTGCCCTGCCTCAATTCTCGCTACAGTTAACAAGAGTAAACCGACCGACAAATTCATTGACAAATCCATTCATTGAGGAAATAAGCGTTGATGGTAATGCTAATACTTCAGCATCACAGGGTGTAATGAGGTGTTTCTGTTTCCGGTTTTATAGAGCTAACAGAAAACCCTGAAAGTTTTAAACGGATATGCAACTAACCGCCGCAGGGAACCACGAGTGAGTATATGTTGCATTTCCGCAGCTTTACAGTCGATCGGCAAACTTTGCAAAGCGATTAAAAACCATTATTTTGAGATCGTGAGACAAAAAGTTCTCCAAGAGGAGCAAATTTTTGCGATCTATGATATTCCACGAGACGAAGAATCATTGAAACGAGAGCCAAAACCGCGAACAGCCTGCCGGGAACGAACTCGTTTGTGCATGCTTATGTCCGCACAACACTGCTCTCGGTCAAAACGTCAAATGTTTGTGGCGCCTGCCGCCCACACGTTAACGAGGAAATTAAAATTTTTAAAATTTTTAAAATTTAGATTGTCCATCCTTCCATGTGTCTTGCTTTCCATTTCATGTGATTTCAAGTGTAAATCATGCAGTGAGTTTCCTTCAGATTCAGTAATGCAATAATAAATGCCATTCTTCCATTTTTCTTCATTGGACATAGAGGTTCGGGCTCCTCAAACGCGACGTGGTAACAAACTGCGTAGGATGTGCTACTCAAACGATTTCTTAAGAGGAAACGCGATGGAAACTGCTTTGCACGTTTCAGCCTATAAGGCTTCCGTTACTCTTCCAAATCACCGAAACATAGCATTCCCTGACACGTTTACAACATGTGTGGGGGGGGGGGGCTGGGTACTTTCATTCAACATGCTGGAATAGTTTGGAGTGAATATAAAAATGGCCGTAGACAAACAGGAATAACGGTGCAGTATACGGTTTTAACAGTTGAAATCGCTTTCCATTTGAATGAGTACCGACTTTGCACCATCTCAAAAACAAGCCAATATCTATTATTGCTGTTTTCCAAGAGCAGCAAAAAAATTAAAATGTGAGGTATTTTGTATTTCAACCACTTTGAAAATTAAAATGCAGAAATCGACTCTCCAACAAAAGGGCAAAAGTCATTTAAAATGTACATGGTATTTATCAACAAAGACGGCCCTGCGGGGACCAATTTTTGTTCTGAATGCAATTAATCTTACTTCCGCTGCGATAGTCGCCATTATTCTCTGAAAAAATCATTCGCCTTCTAGTGGGCTAGAGCAAAAGTTTAATCGAGGTTCTAAAAGTTTTGTTTCCGCAAAGCTGCCCGAAAATATGTAGATTGCAATTGTTTGTTAAGTTGCGTAGTGACGATTCAATTCCACAATAGCTCATCACAAGTCTAATTAAATTCAGTCGTGTCACTCAATTATGAGAAACGCTGCAACACAAACAAAACAGCAAAGAAAGCAGAGTCCTTGCCTACTTCTTGGGGAAGAAAGACCTACGTGATGTCTATTATATTTTTGTAGTTAGCGTGCAAACTAAAAAGCAGAACAATGCGAGCGTGGGTTATAGACTGATACGTGTAAGTTTACCAGTATTAATAACAAATGCAATAATGTGGACGTTAAATCAACAGAATAACTCAAGGGAACGGAAAAGAACAGTGCAAAACGCACAGATAGCAGCTGCATGCAAATGGAAGGAGAATTGTTGACACCAACTATTGAAAAGTTTTTTGTTTGCGATCGGCTGCATATCGCACGATTTTGCATTCAATTAACTGCTGTTTGTTTTCAACTGCTCCCAAAATCTTGGGCAAAATTAGTTTAAAGTTTTCGATAAAGCAACTAACAAGTAGCTCCATATTAAAGGCAGAGGAGAGATTGATAACTGACCTTAAACTGGTATTCAGGAAGTTCGAAGAGCGTCGTAGAAAGCCACAAAATTGTTGCTCTCTGATGCATAGAGACACGTACTGAATAAGCACGCTTAATTATGACAATGAAAGATTTTTCGAAATCTGTCTTGGATTGTTTACAAATTTTATGGGGGCTAACCCCACGTGTCTCTTATGGCATGCGTCTTCAGTTAATGTGACTGGTTATCGCTGTGGCGACCGGATCGGTCATATGGAAAAATAGAAAGTAAATGGAGGAATCCTGTTGACATTCGGTTTTAAACGCTTAAGAGATTACTCTGAATAGTGCGGTGAGCAACAGCGGTATTCACACCTTCATTTTTTTAGAACAAAGAAAATTACTCTCTCCACTCATCCAGCTTGTCTGTATAAATTTTGTTCCCAAAAATTTTACATTTAAATGATAATGTTTTTATTTAGTGATAATAGCCATCGATAAAAGGAAACAACTTTTCGACCAACCGTCCTTCATTTTCAAGTTCCCATCTTGTGCGGTTGTATATATCACATAGGTTAATTTTTTTCTCAAGGAATCGAAATTGAAACTCATCGACGATCGGTTGAAACATTGTTGGCTTTTATCACTAAATCTGCTTAAAAAAATATCTGCTTACCTTTGAATAATAATTTCAATTTCATCGGATTGAATTCTTGCCCGGCAGCCGAAATGAGTCTTTATATATAGGACCTTCCTGTATCATCTGATTTAGAAACAAATAATCTGACGTGTTTTACAAATAAAGAAAGTGACGGTGCTATTCTGGACATTTTTTTCGGGATGGGGGGGGGGGGATTAAGAGCCCTCCACCCCCTCCCTGCAAAGGATATTTGGCTGAACGCCACACGTTTACTAAATATGTCCTAGTAGGATGTGTGCAATTTTTCCTCTGCCTAGATTTGTAAAAAAAATAAGTCGTTTGTCAAGTGTTACATGATGCGGCCGAACTCAAAAGATCTAATCAGGCATATACTAGGTATTCACAGGGTGTATGACTACAGTTAAGCAGCAGTCCGTCTCTGCTAATCAGGAGTCGAAAAGCCCGCTAGAAGCACAATCTATTTCCAGAGCCAAATTACATGTGCCTGAGAACAACTCTACTCCCAAACCTCATTACATCTGACTAAAAACAGCAACGAACAGACAATCTAGCAAACAAGTCAACAGCACTGTCCGGAACGATGCTCACAGTTTTATAAGTCAGCAGTTATGTGCTGGCAGCTGAAGACTGGGGTAACAAGAATACCTCACAAATTATTGTGTCTAGGTAAGCTGAATGCCACTCATCTGGGCACTAAGGCCACGTGGTGGCGGGCATTGCCCCTTAAATCTACCAAATCACTCCAAGCCACATCCCAAAAGCTTCACATTTTCAATGCTTGTTTTATTCCTGTGCATGGGTACTTGAGCCTGGGTATCAGCTATGCCATTCTGATGAGGCCTAACAAGGGCGAAACAGCTGTCCATGGCTTTATTTGGTAGATTTACGGGGTAAAGCCGGTTACAGACGAGCAAGTTTTCCTTGACAAGTTTTGACTTGACAAACTTTATTTGCTGGTGTGTAAAGTTTTTCCTTGACAAGTGCACTTGTTGAAAGACTAGCATGCTAGTTTTTGAACAAATGGACTTGTCAAGGAAAAACTTGACACATCACAGAACTTGCTCGTCTGTACGGGTCAACAAGGAAAACTTGTCAAAAAAATTGCCGTCCGCTGTGCAATTGAATTGCTGGCTACAGTGAATATTTGTCAAAGAAAATTTGTTCATTTGTTCACACCAGCAAATAAAACTTGTGAAGGCAAAACTTGTCAAAGAAAACTTGTCGTTCATAAACATAAGGAAATAAAAATTGTCAATGACACTTGTCAAGGAAAACTTGCTCGTCTGTAACCGGCTTAATACCTGCTGCTACGCGGCCTTAGTGTTTAATGAGTGGCTTTCAGCTTACCTATAGACACATTAATTTGTGAGGTATTTTTGGCACTCCAAACCACATCCCACAAACTTCACATTTTTTTCAGTGAGGACTGGGGTAGGAAGACTGGTAAATGATAAGTGGGCGCATAAATGCGAGGCTGTACACATCACTATGAACAAAACAAGTCCGGCGAGCAGCTCAGAAACGTATCACTTCAGCATACGACTGAACAATCAAAATAATCTTTTTCCCATAGGTTTGACGCACAAGATAACGCCCCACTTAACCTGTATGTTCTGTTTAACAGGTATGAAAGGTTTATTATGTAAGATACCGTTCGCAACGTGAAAACAAACTTTCTATTCGTGATGTGTTGCTAACAAGTTATAGGGACTCTACTGGAGTTTAAAATGGGGTACGGCTGCGGTGTGATTCACTTTTGGCTACTTTTAACACTAATTGTTTTTGAAAGGTGGGAGATAGAAGAAACGTCGGTAATTTGAATGTTTAAATATTTCAATGTCGTTTTACTTCAGTAGAAGGGTTAAGTTCAGAGTTTTTAACACTTGATATAAATTCATAATAGCTAACGTAAAACAGAGAAATAATTAATTTTAGAACAGTGTAGTGGCAATTCAGACTACAATTGAAGTTTTATGAACTGATAAACATGCCTCACTGATTTACTAACAAGAGAATTAATCAAAAGCGCTTTTGATTGAACTATTTCACTCCTGTTTATAATACTTGAAATTTATCCACCAAAATGGCATTGAAGATATATTCTCATGAACTCTAAAGAGTTCTGGTTAAGATGTCATGAAGCTGCATCCCTCTTAAACATGAAATCGTCGTCCTCTCGCATAAATTGCCATAAACTTCTATTCTACTGTATGAAACAAAGTGCCATGAATATGATAGGAATTACATTTATAAAAGCTTGTTCAATCGAACACACTGTGTGCATGAGAAAACTGAATAATTAGACTGACAAATTAATGTGATCTGGTATGTTAAAGCCACTCTTTGGGCACTAAGGCTGGATTGTAGCGGGCGTTACCCCTTAAATCTACCAAATCAAAGATTGAGCCCAAGCATTTGCAGCCATGGACAGCCTGTTAGGCCTCATCAGCATGGCATTGCTAATACTCAGGTTTAAGAACCTGAGCATTAGCTATGCCATGCTGATGAGGCATAACAACGCCGAAACAGCTGTCCATGGCTGCTAATGCTTGGGCTCAATCTTTGACTTGGTAGATTTAAGGGGTAACGTCCCTACCATGTGGCCTTAGTGCCAAAAGAGTGGCTTCAGCTTACCAGATCACATTAATTTGTGAGGGATTCTTGTCACTCCAGCCACATCCCACAAGCTTTACATTTTTAATGCGTGAATTCCAGGGCACATTTGTACAGGAGAGAAATTTTCAGAACAGCGACTGTACAGTCTGTACATAGCTCTCTAATAGTAAGACCAGTAGAAAATGTTATAACTAGTAAAGGCCACAGGAAAAAGGAAACGTGATGTGCGATCAATTGCGTAAGCGATTTTTTCCATCGCTTTCTTTTTCTCGTTTTCTTCGTATGAACCATCTTCCATGACCACCTTGTTAGCTTTAGTTGCTGTGTAGGCCAGTTCAAGGTCATCGCCTCCATTCATATGTGTATCACCGTTATTATGTTTCGACTGAGACGATGTGGCGTTACCCTTCAAGCAAATTGCTGATTTCAGAGAGGCTCTGATTCTTCTAGACAGCGGAATGTCGTGTTTCTGAAAGATAAATGATAAAACTTGTTTAAACTGACTTAATCGTCAGTCTCAAGATTTGTTGGTTGCCAAAACATTTACCGATTCGGAAGTTTATTCCTGAGACACGGTCTTGAGTTTTCATACCGCCGTAAAAGAATGATTTTTTATCACTTTTTTTATTTAATTATTTTTTTTTAAGTACAGACACGTTAATAAAAGAAGTCTACATATCGCAAAATGACGTGAGGAAGCCGAAAGAAACCACGAGGCGTCATGAGCTTCATAAGCCGAACAAAGTAGAAAAACAACGTAAAGTGTGTACAAAACAAATAGACTCATTTGGCAGCGCTTGTGTACGCTGATCGCACCGGGTGATTGTCCTCTGATCCCACCGTCGGTGAACGTCTAACGTGGTAAGAACATCAGTCACGCTATTCACCTGCGGCTCGTTGCGGTCTTCCTTCTTATTACGTTTTGACGTCTCGTCACGTTTTGACGTCATCCGTGCCTTGTCAGACAGTTCGGCGCGTATGGCCAAGTGAAATTTATTTTTTTGAATAGCGCAGGTTATATGTACCATATAGTGTTTCTCTCATTGAAATTACGGAACAACTTTACCTTGATTTTAATTTGTTGTTCATCATTCGCCGCCTGTACAGTGAAAACGTACACGATCATGCACTCAATCAAGGACAGGAATACAAAGCTGAATGACACGAGTAGATACCAGTCCAGTGCCTTTGGATAACTGACTTTAGGTAGGTTACCATTTAATGATCCAAGAAGGAACATAATGGTGAGAATGGTGGTGATACCCAGAGCCATTCTGTTGCCGATGTCATCTTTCTCCATGAAGAAGACAATCCAGCTCAGCATCACAACAAATATAGTTGGAAAGTAGACTTGGATTAGGTAGTAGCCAATTCGGCGTTGGAAAGAAAAGGTTACTTTTATTGATGAGAAGTTTCCTGATAAAGAATATTTAAAATGCAACAGTTAGTATTCCTCTTCAGGTGAATTTTGATAACCCTATCGGGAGTGGTTACGTGTAGGACTCATATCGCAAGCGCAAGCCAACTGACCATGAGAGTTCCCGAGACTTGGCACCAAGGAGGATTCCACGGGAGTTTTCTAGCAACTATTAGCGTTGGGGCCAAACAAGACCGAAATCTTACAAGATTCCCCCGGATTTCCTACATTCACCATTTATGGTGTATTTGTTGGGCCACTTACACACTTGCGACAACTGCTTACCTAAAAGTTCTTTCACGGATGGGTCAGTCTTAGATGAAATTCCTCTCGAGTGGGAAAATTCGATGAGAGCGCAAGACAAAGACCCTGATTAGCTTAAGATTTATACGCGTCAAGGTCCCTTAAATAACTACAGTGCGAAAAGGGCTGAGGAAACGTGAATGATCTCCTCCAAAAATTTAACTCTTACGCACCTACGCTGAAGATACCGATTTCAGATGTTAACTTGGCGCCTTTGTACTCAAACTGAGCCAGCTCTTTGTTTCCAACAGCAACTTCTCCAGGAATCCATTCGTACACAATATCCTTTGTAGAGTAGGCATCTAACGAGAAAACAAAATCTGTTTTTAATATTTGTGTGAAATAGCTGTTTATGGGATGGAGAAATGAGAGGCATTTATTGTACAGATATACATAAAATCCACTTCTAATAACTTTTTAGCTTGAATATTATTTTTTCAATGTAGGTCATCTGGTGTTACCCTAGAGCTGACTGTTTCTTTAAATTTTGCCTTTTTCACGTGCATATGTACGCATAATTTATGAAAAGACAAAAAGGCAATTCCCCTTCGGAAGATCACAAGGTCTACATTGGGAAACACAAAATCTACAAGCTAAAAGGGTCTATACACTGGCCTTTAAGCCAGAGATGGAATCGTTGGCCTGGTGACGGGAATGCTATTTTCTGCAAGTTCCCCGGATCGTCCTGCTTTAGGGTCCATCTATTCTATCGCATCCAAGTGGCATGGGATGCAACCTTTCACCATGTTAGATTAAGGACAATTACGAGAGAAAATGACACTCAAAACAGTACTTACAGCTTCCAATCTTGAGATGAACAAGACTGAGCGTTCCAATGGAAAGTGCTGCAGCTTCATCACACAAGAGGCAAGCAGAGTAACTACACGGTGATAAAGCAAAATAGAATAAAGTAAATTACACAGACATGGTTACTAATAACCTACAAGTTAACTGCAACTCCAAAGTTTGCGATTTTCAATAACAATTGAACGTTTGAACGTTGAATGATCGACCAAACGTTCGATTTATGGACGGATTGATTGGTTAATATATTGAAATGAGTGTTTGTTCGTTGATTGATTAGTTGGTTGTTTGGTTAGTTGATTGTTGTCCTTGTTCTTGAGTCTACCCTTAAATTTGACAGCCACACTGACAAATAAAACGTTACGTCTTCATTCAGTCTTATTTACCGAAAAAGCTCGTAATTTTTCAAGTCTTTTAAAAGGAAAGTATGAGTATATGAAATAGCACACGGTAGAAATAGTTTGAATCTTCATTTATATTAACACTCGAAGTTTCGTAAAGCCCTCAAAGCGTTACCTCAATTAAGGCACCTTTATCCAACCTTTATCAGTTATTTCTAAAATTAGTTGGTCTAGCTAAGAGCCTACTCGTAACGCATACTCACCCTTTGCTCATAGTTATATCCCAGTAGGCTCAATACGAACAAAAGCTATGTATTTCCTCATTCGGCATCA
>JAEMWC010001710.1:0-105007 GCA_016490735.1 Pachyseris speciosa | reverse complement strand
AAGCATCAAGGCATTATTAAGTTCATTGACTTACATGTTAATGAGTTCTTAATGAATGCTAGAAAAATGTTGTGTTGAGTTAATTGCATAATACAAATTTTGGGAGAGTGATGGATTTTGCAAAGCACAATTACATTGAAGTTTTCTGAATTCTGGTTTTCCATTTTTCTGGCTTTTTATGTTATTACATTTTGCAAACATATCTCCATTAAAAATACTAAGCCAGAAACACGAAGAAACACATTGTCTATTTTTGAATGCAGGCTGATGAATTTTATTTGCTGGTCTGGCAATCATGTCATGTCTGATGACACTTATGTAAATGTAAATTCAACTTGTTACCAACAGAGCAAAAAATATGCTGGACAGAATGTAGCCCTTGTTGAAGAAAAGAACAAAAGCAAAAGAAAATAACTTCTTTAATTATTAGCTTTATTTTTCATCCCTGATTTTTACCATTATTTTATTATGATAACTAGAATAGCTTACTGATTTCAAACATTGCACCACAGCTGTGCCAAACTCGAACAATTTTTTTTACTATAAGTTTAGGTTGACTTCAGAATAACATTTGAAACCATGTCTTTCTACTGTTATGCAGCAGCATCTATTGTGATACATGTGCATGACAGTTAACACAACTTGGTTAATTAACATTATGCTGATGCTGTCATTAACTCATTACATGAATTATACATAAAGTTAAAAGGCTGCACCACTGATCAGTATTTTATTTGTGAAATGTTTCAGAATTAAATTAGACATACGAGACAAGGCTGTGCTAAAACTGACCAAACCTGGTATGTGACCAGCAGAATAATATATATATAGCCCTCACACACTTCAACATCATTTTTTCCCTCAAGTCTCTCTAGCAAATGGTTTAGTAAGGCACTAAAAAGACAAGGAACATTTAAATATGTTTAAAAAAAATTGAAACTTGGGAAGCAGGAAGAACCCATTATTGGATTGGCATAGCCTTGCTGAAATTAGGCGGAAAGGTGAGAGAACCTGTGTCTTGGTTGTTCACACCAAGACACAAAGCCAGTAAACTCAGGTCACTGTGTTTTTTCACGTACATTCTGAAAAACAAAACTGAACATTGTTGATTTCCCATCAGCTTAAAGTAACGTTTTAGTTCTAAAAATGATCACTTTGGAGTGCTATAGTGGAAAAACACACACAACACACACCACACCACACACACACACGCACACACACACAAATACAGCCTCTACGTCCTTTAATAATTATCAATTTAAGTCTGAAATCTTTCTAGACGAGCACAGATGCTCTACTAATTGGGGATACAGTTAATCAAACGAACTCTAGCTCTACATGAACTCAAATCAGATGAGCAGAGCAGAGAACCAACACACTCAGCCCACTTATGACGCCGAGTCCAGCAATCACAATCAACTCAGCCCCAAAGGAAAGGATTAATCATAATTAATACTATAGGATCAAACGAGCCGTGTCAACAACAAGTGCTTGTACTGTACTCTTTCCTAGCCTGACATTGCTGCAATCCACGAAGACTTCACGATGACAAAAAAGCAAACAGCTTTCCCTGGCATTTTTAAGTAAAGTAACCTTTTATTACCTTCTTCAACAACGCTTTGAATAATGCACACATCTTAAAGTCCCTCTAACTTCTCCACTTGATCTCTCATCGATGCGTTGAGAGGGAAAAAATTCGCCGCCTTACCGGAGGTGATGAAGCATTGCTGGCAATACTTGATAAATCAGTGATTTCCCGAATCCCGTTTGAAGTACGACCAGAACATTCTTTTTTTTTCTACGCAAACTGCTCGTATGGCATCGTGTTACTCTCTTTTCAACTCCTTTCCCCCCAGTTTTTCTAACGAAAAGTCGATCGCCTTATGCACCAGTCAAAGTAAACCCCGACCCCCCCCACCCGGGATAGTGGGGCTTTAGTGGGGCTTTATCATGTTATTGGCAGCTCTTTGAGTCCCCACTACGTGGGGGATTCGCGTGTTTTGTCCCTCTTGTCCTGAGGAATGTGGGGCATTAGTAGGGGATTCGATCTAATCCAAGATGGCGGCGATCGTTCCTGCAAGGACTTCTGGCTACATTTCAGCACATGGGATCACTCAAGATGGCGGATACAAGCCTTGACAGGTATTCGTGGAATCCGTTTTATTCTTATTCAAATCAGTACATCGATTAATTTAGGGCATGAATTAAAGAGGGCAAACACTTAAATGTTGAGATGCCGATGAAGTTTTGTTTTGCTACTTCGTAAAAAGAAGTAAATTCGCTTGTTTAATAATTGTTTGCATGATTCCTTGTAGGTGGAAAGCCTTCCTACGTAATGCAGGTATAAAACAGGAGTTTGTGGAAGAATACGCTCAACTTTTTGATAAAAATCGGTATGTTTTTTTATGCATGTTAAATATTAATACGATTGTATCGAAAAATATAATCTGCCCAGCTTAATTAAGAAATGCTGCATCGGAGATTCAAAGTAATCCTGTCTGTTTATTCCTAAACGAGAAGAACAAAATAACTATTCTTGATTTACATCTGCGGTATTTATGGCGCAAAAATAAGCCGCTTTGTTTTACTGTATTATTTTATTTATCTAGAATGCAAGAAAATATGCTCAATGACATGACAAAGGAAATTCTGAAAGACATTGGCATTGTCGCAGTTGGAGACATGTTACTGATACTGAGACATGCAAAAAAGGTGGGTTTGTTTATTTTCTTTGCCAGAAAACAGAACTTTTGCCAGTCACTGAAGCGTAATTTTGACTGCCAATTTGTTGCAATCTTTCCATTTTAGCTGTCAACATCATCTGCAAGTCCTGCAATTACAGATGAAGAACAGAAAAAAGACAAAAAGGTTTGTGAAAGGGTATTTGTTTTAAAAAAGTCTTTCAATTTATAATAATTTCAATAGCAAGTATTAATGAGAGTGTGCATTTATTCTTGTGAAAAGAGCTAATGCCTTTTTCGTTTTAAAATAGACCAGTTCAGGATAGTACATGCTGACTGCATTGGCCTTTCTGAAGAAACTGTGCCTGCTGGGTCTTGGTTTTGCAAAGAATGTGATCAGTAGATATTGCCATCTGTTAAAAGACAACCTTTGTGAATGTTGAGCCAGATGTAACCTTAAAATAAACTGACATTGTTAAAATTTAATTCTGCTGCCTCGTGAATTTTTCAATCACAAATTAATCAGGAACATCTTCAGTTGCCCCAGGGGGTGGGGCATTTTCTTCTATTTCCTGCAAAATATTTCTCCACATGTTGGGGCATTTTTCACTTTTGGCACGCTACTAAAACTAATCCCCACCTATATCCCGGGGTGGGGGGGGTCGGGGTTTACTTTGACTGGTGCATTATGAAAAAGACTCTATTTTGGTCAAGACCATGACACATGTGCAGTAAAACCGGAACTCCTAAAATCTGGGAGTCTGAAAATGGATTATTCCAGAGCTTATTCCAGAGCTTTCCAGAGCTCCGTGTCTTGGTGCTGGCCAAAAGACAAGTGGGCTCTGGGAACGAGATTGCGATCGACACTTATAAGTGTCGATCGACAGTTATTCTTTTCGACACATATAAGTGTCGATCGACAGATATAAGAGTCAATCGACAGTTACAACAATGTATTAAGTGTCGACGAGCGAAAATGGAGAGACGCTTTCGATGGCCCTTATAAGCCACCGTACTTATAAGCCACCGTATTAAACACATCGAAACACAAAGAACTCCACCGATCTGTTTGTCGGTGTTTGGAATCCCCTGATGAAACACTCACATTTTTGTTTTTTATCTGTTACTTAATTAGACTGCAAGCAGTCCCTCTTTCTTTCCTTCGTCGATCTTGTGAGCAAATGCGAAGCCCGAGCGACCGGAAATTGGGGCAAGCGGAAGTCAAGTCGAACGAGCGGAAAAATAGAGGGACTGCAGCCTTTTATTTGCGACGCATTCAGATAACTCAGCCGTGAAAAGCTCCGCCCTTTTTGTCGAGTGGGCCAAAAGTAAACTTTCGCGCTTTTGAGGATTTTCGAGCGACAATTTTGGTCTCTTTGGAAAGCTAGAAACCTCTAGTTTTAAGATTTTCTAATTGCCACTCACGAAATAATTTCGAGAAATTGAATTCCGTTTTTCCGTCAATGAATTATAAAATAGCGCCATGATGTTGTCCGTTTTCCAGTCATCGCAAATAAGATAATACTGTATTTGTATTTTAAGACTTAACTCGCGTTTTATTTGTATTCCTACGATAATTTTGGTCTCGATGGAAAGCTAAATCCTTGCAGTTTTGACTTTTGCATTCCGCTTGGGCGAAAATGTTCACAGAACATGGAAAAAATTTTCCGCGTACGTGTAAAACAGCGCTTTGTGGCGCCGTCCCACAGAATAAACAAACACTGACGCTCTGTTTTCGAAAAATTCTAACTCTTGTTAGTTTCGTTGTAAAGCAATAATTTTTTGTGTCTATGGAAAGCTAGAAAGATGCAGTTTTTAGATTTTGTTTATATTGGCCCTGATGAAATCCGTTCAAGAAGTTGAATATCGGTTTTCTGGCAATGAATGAAATTGCGTTCTCACGTTGTCCCTTTTCCTGTCAACGCAATATTTGTGTCCCCGAAAAGAATTATAACTCGCATTCTATTTGTATTCTTAATAAATTTTGGTCTCTATGGAAAGCTAAAGCCTTGCAGTTTTCTGTATTTTGAATTCCGCTTGAATGAAAATGTTCTCAGAACATGAAATAATTTTTTCCGCGTACACCATTGCTGTGTGCTCTGTTTCGTTTTGTCTGTCAACAGGTGTCCAACGACTTATGCTAATCAAATTCCAACCTCGTTTCCAGGGTCCCTCTCTCTTCTTCCCTCGAGAAGTACTCTGGTTGCGGCTGGTCACGTGTCCAGGCGTACAAATCAAATCCGCACAGAGGGTGGGTCCTCTTCTTTGTGGAGACAAACTTTAACCTTCCTGCCCCTCCCTTCAATCATTTTTCTGGAATCTGCAAAATCTAGCAGACACGTGAACAGCGCCGCGCCAGGGTACTTTCTCGAGGGAGGAAGAGAGAGGACCCTGGGAACGAGGTTGATCAAATTCTTCTGACAGCGTGCATTGTCTGATAAGCCAATCGGAATTTTCGGTTGCCTGTGCAACGGGAAATTCGAAACGCGTTGCAGAGTAAAGGCTGCAGTCCCTCTTTCTTTCCGCTCGCTTGCGCTGACTTCCACTCGCCTCAATTCCTGCTCGCTCGCGCTTCGCGCTCGCCCACAGGATCGACGAAGGAAAGAAAGAGGGACTGCTCGCAGTCTATTACTTAATGTAACTGTTAATGTATTTCATATATTTTGGACGATTTATCATCAAAGTTGTTTTTCCTTTGTCCTTATTCTTGATGGGATTTTTTATTTTGTTTTCTTTTCCACACTCACATGCAAAGAATTTTTCCGCTGTGCAATTACACTCCACTACATTTACCCCTCTATAAGGCAGTTTCTACTTTTATGCAAATTTTTATCACTGCAGTTTGCGTTTTGTAAGGTTCATCTCTAAAACAAGCCTGGTTACACCCCCTCCCCCTTCCACTCCCGATTTTTCCGCTTTTGCTGGGATGGGTTAGTTTTTAATAAGTTTATAGCAATTCTGAGCCTGCGATGATTTTGGTCGGGAGTTTCTTAACCAGACAAAACCACTGAACTTGCTTCACGGCAAAGCATTTATCCGCTTTTTGATGACAACACCACAAACAACTTTTAAATGGTTTTATTCATCATGATAGTAATAACTTAAAGTCTGCCCAAGATCTAAGGCTACTTAGAAATCTGTCAATGTCACACTATCAACGAGCCGTCAAGTGCTTTACACTTATGCTTGTCATCAATACATTAGGATTTAAACATTTTGAATGTATTCTTCTTAATCAACTGCTTGGCAAATTAAACCTTCCCTTTCATTTCTAAAATGGATTGTTCTAATATACATGTACACTAAAAACAATTGTCTGTGTTTGCAGGGGAGAGGAGAGGGGGGAGGAGAGGGGGAGGGAGGGGGTAGGAGAAGGGGAGGGGAAGGGGGTAAGAGATGAGAAGAGAAGACAGCGGAGGAAGAGGGGAAAAAAGAAGAGGACAGGGGACAGGGTAAGAGATGAGAAGAGAAGAGAGTGGAGGAAGAGCCTGAGGGAAAAAGAGGAGAGGAGAGGGCAAGAGGAGGAAAGGAGAGGATTAGGGAGGAGAGGGGGTAAGAGACGAGTAGAAAAGAGAGAGGGGAGGAAGAGGGGAGGGAAAGAGAGAAGGGAGGGGAGGGGAAGAGAGGAGAGAGTGGAGGAGAAGAGAGGGGACAAAAGGAGAGGAGGGGGGGAGAGAGGGAAGAAGAGAAGGAAAGAGAAGGACAAGACAGGAAGGGCAGAGGACAGCAAACGAGAGGTACAGTGACGGGAGAAGAGTAAAGGAGAGGAGAGGACAGGAGGGGACCTAGAGCTACTGACCACATCCCTATGTACATATATTCCACTTAGGGAGGTTCTGCATTGTACCGATTTAGATTTAGATTTAGCAGGGTAGAGAAGAGAAAGCTGAAGGGAGAGAAATGCAACAAAACATGCATGGATGGTACTGGCTTGCACTGCTGTGCAAATTGCTATGTTTGCCCTGTTTATCTTTTTCATACAATTAAAAAACCAAAACAAACAAAAAAGAGAAAATATAAATAAATGCTTACTTCAATTGGAAATTACTTGAAATTGTTTGTACGGCAAACAGTTTTGTAAGTTAGGGATTCATTCTTTCTCTCTAGTTTTAGTTTAGTTTGTTTCATGAGGGGAAGTTGACAAGCACTGCAAATGCTTAGTACTGTCATTTCCATCATGATTAAACGGTGACCACAACAGTTTTCCTCTTACAAAATATGGTAATGGCTACAGTTCAAGAATACTCCACCTGAACAAATGACTGTAAAAGACATTGTCATACATACATGTCTGGTTCATTGTGAAAGTATGGCAGTGTGTAATGGAAAGGATTAGCTGATAGGTCTGACCTCTGTCTAATGCACCTCCCAATGTTAAGTCTTAGGGGAGGAGTGGGATAAAGGGAATTAGGTGAGTTGCTGACAGATGCAGGCCATTTGACTAATCTCTCCATCTCCACCCTGGGAATCTGACTGAAAAATGTACATAGGTTTAAGTACATTATCACAAGCTGAGCGGATTTGACATCATTTGACCAATTTTTTTGGCCCTGGTTGTGACAAAAGGGCCATCAAAATATCAAATGTCTCACAACTCCAAGTGTCTGGAGCCTTCTCTAGCTTAACATGAGTTGGTGCATAAACTTGTAATTATTCGTGTCATATCATATATGTACGCCTCTGTTGTAAAGTAAGAACACATAAGAGGCAGCGATCTTGCAAACCTGAGTTAAAAGACCCCACGGCCTGATTAAATGATAAAATGTACAAATAAAGTTTTGAAAATAAATTCACACATTGATGTAGATAGCTTGGAATTGGTTAAATAATGTTCACTGGGCTTTGCATGATCCAAAACTTGGTCTTTTTAAAATGGATTTTCTTCGGCTTGGAGTGGAGGGTGAGGTTATGCAATTGAGGGAGTCATCTGCAGAGTACAACAAAAATTATCATGGAAATTAATATTCACAACTAGTTATTCAACAACAAACTCAGTGATTTACTCAATCTTGCCAACTTGGATGTAAATGTTACTATTAGTTAAGAACAGTGCCTCATAAGAGCAGAGTTGTTTTTGCTTGGTACCATATATGGCTGTGGAAAAAAGCACATCTCAGCAAAGCTTGTTAGAATCTAAAAGAAATTTGGGGGTTAATAAACTTCACATTATTTCCATGATAATTGAGTGAAATTAACAAATCTAAAAGCAGGGGTTTCATTAGAAGCCGGCAACCGGTGAAAATCGCTGGCCTACTTTGTCAAAATTTACCTCTTACCACCACCTACTTTGTCATTTTCACTCAAATTATTAAAAAAATTCACCAGGTCACCACCTACTTTAGTTAGCTCAAACAGCTATTTCAAAACTTATTGAAAACCCTGAAAAGGCTATTTTTTTTTCAAAATATGCTACAAAGCATGGGAATTCTTACTCACAGTCTTCTTTTCATTTTCAAGATCTGCCTTCTTGCTTAGTTACAATAACACCTTTGTGTTACATGCACCAACCTAAAAGAGCCCCTTTTTACGTCTCCTTATCTCTAATTTTGTATATTGAATATCTACAGGTATGTATGTATTTATGATAATTTCTTTTTCCGGCAAATAAATAAACTGAAACTGTTAGTAATACCAGATCAATATTAATAGTAACAAGTCAAGACAAGGCATTACATTACATTCCATGCTCTGGATTTCACTGTACTGCATTTCAGAAACTAAGAGCTGATGACCACTGGGACAAAAATGTTATTAACTAAAGTGTCTCCTCAGTTTCTCCATATACATTGTAAAAAGAGTCACAAGTTTTTTAAATGTGCCAGTTGAGGAAAAATTGCATTCATACAAATGCTACAACACTCTATAGAGCTGTTAAGGGGTGACTCCTACCTGCTGAATAAGACTCGTCATAACGACTGTCTTGTTCTGGTTCATCTTCTTCAAAGCATGGGTTGTGCCGATCATCCAGGTAGGGTATTACACTCATGCTGCGGAGCATATTGTCCTCTTCAAGTGGCGGAATGGGAACAAAGTGGTTGCTTTTAAGGTGGCTTTTGCATACCCATCTGTAAATTAGAATATGAATTAATTGAGTTATAGCATTCCTCGAGAGGGCTCACTTTGAAAATGAAAATTAATTTATTTTGGTTATTAGTGTGACCTGCAACAAGGCCTTGTGATTCCCAAACATTTCAGCACATACTACAATATAACTGCTGACAGGTGAAACAAATGAAGGGTATTCTGCAAAAGTTGCATACAGCGTACATCACTTTTTTCCTTAAAATCCAAAAATATCTCTAAACTGAGTATTCTTTGGCATAATAGACTGGAAATGGTGTCAGAAATGAAGTTCTCAACTTATTTTGCAATTATCAGAAAGCTAGAAGATCTGAAGGATTAGTTTACAGGTGTATGTCTTTCGCCAAAAACTCAAGAAACAGAAAACAAAGGATCTGATGCATGGTTGATTTTTTTTGTTTTGAGTTGGTCAAGTTTTAGGCAAAAGTCACATGCTAATTTGCTGAATCCAGGCCTTTAAATACAGCCTGTAACAAAAAATTAATAAGTGCAGAACTTCATCTCTGACACCATAACCAGTCTGTATGCTAAAGTTGAGCAACTTTAGAGATATTTGGATTTTTTGGCCAAAAAGCAATATATACGCTTTGATACCATTAAACAAATACATGCTCACTTTTAAACATGATCAATAACGAAACCCTGGTGTAAAGGGACACTGTAACAATATTTTAGAAGCACTTTATCTAAAATTGTCTTCACATCAATGCAAGCCATAAAAAATAGCCTAATATTGTTAGTTAAGAAAATTCACTGAACTGAAATAATTTTACTGCTGTCTGTTGTTACAGATGGCAAGAAGCAGACATGAATTAACACATTTTGAAGAAATTGCCAACAAATTAATAATGTTATTATGATTTTTCTCTAACCATTAAAGAAGCATTTTGGGTGTGGTTGGAGGTACATGTAAATGATATTTTTGACCTGGACATAGCAAAACATATGTGAAAGTGCTACTGTGAACAGAGAGCACCACTTTTTATATGTCTGAAAAGGAAGAGAGGGTGACTAATACCAGATTACAAACAGATTGGGAAATTTCGGAAGCCTATTGACTAAAATTTAGGAGGAAGTAGTGGAGATTCCTTGGGGCTTAGGACAATCTGATTTGATTTCCCAATGAGAGTAACAGTACATTAATTACAGAGGGTTACAGAGGATGTCAGGTTATAATACCTGTGCTGACGTATTTGCTCTATGGTTAATCTGCTCCCTGGATTTGTATTAAGCATACCTGCAGTAACAAACCAAAAACAAAAATCACTTCAATCAATAATTTTTATCGCAGTGTATACAGTGTATCTACATGTACACTACATTCTCTTCAAAGGATTTCCTGCACTGATTAAATCATTAAAAACATTTTTGCAAGAATATGACCATTCAAGGCTCAGGGGCTGCAGAGACCATTTTAAAGTGGTAGCTGGGCTAAAACATCTGGCCAAGTTCAAGTGGTAAAATTCATACATTATCCATATGCATGCCATCTGGAGCCATAAAAAATCAACCCCAAAAATAAAATGGTAGGGCAGCTATATACAGTAGGGCCATAGCCCTACCAGCACAGCCCCCTCTGTAGTCCCCTTGGCTGCCAGCAAAATACACAAATTTCTCTATCATTGGAAAGTACAGTACCTCTCAGAAGATCAGCTAAGGCATCACTCACTCCTTCTGGAACTGTTAACTCTCCTCTACCAATATTTTCAAACAATTTGTAGATATTCTCTCCCTCAAAAGGATATTTCCCTGTAGTAATGTTGTACCTGATGGAATATGTACAGAGAGCAACAATGAAACACACTCACACTTTGAAGTCATAAACAGCAATAACCAGATTGACCAAAATATGCATTGGCCAGTCTACTAAAGTATAATGAAATCAGCAAACCACTTGTACCAAACAAAAGTTTTTAGAAGTCAAACAGAAAGCAGCTAAGAACATACATGTAACAAAGTATATTCCTGTTTTACATACAATATGTATTTCAATTAAAGATGTTATAAAATCACCACATTTGTGAACAATTTTTAACCCAGTTGCAGAAAAAGAAAAGCCTGAATTGGGAGTGGAATTCAAGACCATTGCAATACTGATGCAGTGCTCTACCAACTAAACCAACTTAAAGCTAGCAGCATCTGAAACAACCTACAGTGTAACTCCTGCAGCCCAGATGTCAACTTGAATCCAGAGAAAGTCTCCAGGCCATTTGCGATTTCAGGGGGTTGAAAAGCAGGTGATCCCTGACTGGTTCTGCAAGTGTCATCAGCAGAAAATGGACTTAACCTCTGCAGAGCAAATTGAAACCAACTGGTAAAGCACAATGCACATTTGATACTAAAAGTTGTACATAAAGACATATTGAAGGGAGCATCTACCGATACATGTTTAATACAATGTACAGTCGAACCTCTATTAAGCAAGCCATCCTCTATTAGGCAGCCATTAATCAAATTCCTGATGTGGGTTCTTCTGTAGACCGTATCACAGTTTAAGGTTACCGTGTACGTTCAGGGTATAAAATTTTCGATTTTTATTTTTCTCCATAAAAATGAACTTTTTGCTGTGATCTTTCAAGCAAAAAAAACCCAATTCAAAACGAGTGAATAGTCGCCGAGAGATTGGGAAAAACCTATATGCACCGGATGTAAACATGGACAATATGTTAATGCAAATGCAGCCAGCCGGAGCGATTTGCGCGGGAAATATTGCACGCGAAAAAGTTGCTTTGCTTCATGAAGGTTGTGCGCTTTTAGTTTTTCGGCTATGACGATGGGTCAGGTAAACTTAGTCAAAGCCGGAGAATATGTAACAAAGTGATAAACCAGTGAACTGTTTATAGCATGAGAGTTTGCGTGCAGATAAAATTACGCGGAAAATTTCCACAGTAGGTGACCGGAAGAAAAGTTAGCCGAAATTGATTGGCCGATCGTCAATAGAGGTGTTTGCAGGCGGTGTTTGTTTGTGTAGTGAAGATTTTTTAAGTGCTGTTTTCGCAAAGTTTAGTTTTGTCTTGAAGAGGACACTTTCAAGAGTTACAACTCAAGGGCGATTTGTTCGATTTCGATCAAATTTGGACAGCCGTTAGAATAACTTATCTTCAACAAAAATGTGTTGGGGAATGAGATAATTCAAAACCGTTTTTTCGCTGAGAGCCATTTCCGTGCGCCCGCTCCGTCTCTTTTTCTAGTGAATTTGAAAATGCTCTGTAACTTTTGAACACAGTCGAATAAAGGAAAACCCCAACACGTTTTTTTAGCGTCTGGTTTCCAGACTTCGAGAAAAATATCAATTTCCCTAAATACGAAAATCACATTTAGTTGTAGCTTTTCAAAAGTTAATTTACACCTTCGAGTTTAAACTTGACGGAGCGTTCAGTAATTCACTTTCTCACAACATTAATGAAATATTCAAATAGCTAGTTCAATTAGCTTTAATTTGATATACGGTTTATGGTATCTGGGATGTAATCGGGAGCCGCTACAACACTTAGATTAGAGACACCCCTGAAGGTACACGGTAACCTTAAGACCCCATCTTGGTGGGTAGACAAACAGAACAGAAATTACTGACATGGTTCATACAGACCTGAGACCTTTCTTTTCAAGTACTTTTCAAGGACAAATCACATTTTTTCAAGGACTTGTTTCCACTCAATTTGACATACATGTACATGTAATCAACCCCTCAATTCAAATGACTTTTTGTATGGGGTATTCTGCCAACAAACGTGCAATACAAACAGGAAACTGCCATTAATGTGGTACAGGAAATCAAATCATAAACCTCAGAAAATTTTTTGATTGTATCTATTCTTTTAGCTTTTCCAGTTTGGAATTTAAGCTTGCATCTAAGTCAGTTAGTTCTTGAATTTTGTCCTTGGCTGGTTTTCGAAGTGAAATTGGCTTGGTCATGAAGGTCAACTTCGCTGTGGATTCTGCTTTTAAGCAAAGTTCATCTGCTGTTTCATTAAGAGACTTTATATCAGAATCCACTCTTCTTTTCTTCTTTTTAATCTCATCAATTTCCTCTAGTTAAGACTTTTGTTGTGACTGTTCCTGTTGGGTTTTCCGCCCTTTCGACTCCATGACACCGCAAAATTCCTTGTGCACGAGATGACTCACAAGACCGATTAGAAATTGTAGGGGGCTACAGGTTATTGCAATACCTCATCCCTGGAAGGCAAGGTTCCTAAGATACGTCAAATAACAGCAATGAACTACACCAGAAATCACCACACAAACTTACAACAGTTTCACGAGATGTTTCACACACAAAATTGTGTCTTGCTGAGCTTTCAAGGTTTTCTGTGTGCAAGACAACAATGCGTTAATAAAGTTTTATTTATGTAAGGACCTTTGAATAAGATTCAAGGACTACTGGAAAAAATTCAAGGACTTTTCAAGGACTTGAGCAAATTTTTCAATTTTCAAGGACTTCTCATGGGGTTGATACTTTTTCAAGGACCATTCAAGGCCCGTGCGAACCATGTTACAGTGTTGTTATACAATTCCGTTGTCAAAAAAATGCGTTAAGTGCCTGTTTCTCAGCCAAAAATATATTGCTAATTAATAGTACTAGGCAAAGGGTTCCACCAACAGAATGTTAGGGATTTACCACGCCAGAAAATGTTATTTCGTCTGTTATTTTTATGCTGAGTTTAAAACAGGCATTTCACACACTTTTTTTTGCAACAAATTTGCATACAAACACTGTAATTTCTGTTACTGTTTGCCTGCCTGCCAAGATTAACCTGTATAGATATGTTTTTAATAGTGTTACTTTGAAAACTAGAAGGCATACGCAATGTTTTGCAACCACATAAAACCTACAAATAATGGTTTGATTACATTGCTTAAAATTAGTTTATCAGTTTACCAGGCCACAGATAAGCATATTTGATTAGCAAGATGGTGATGATGGAAATAAGCAGAATAAACAAAGATGGAAGAATGTGGCTTAATTATTTCTGAACACTTTTTGTAGGAAAAATCAGTGACAAATATTTTGAAGATGAACTATGAATAATTCTTCTCAATGGGCACAGTGTCTAAGAAAACTGCAGTTTTTACTGCAAGAGTCTGTGTATTAACCTTACCTAAATTGCCAAAAGGACATTGTATCTTTATACACTGTACATGTACAATGTAGTATGTAGTTTGATTCCATATTTATTGATGCCATTCCCATCTCAAAAAGCAAAAGGCTAAAAATAAGGCACGGTTCTCAAAATTGTAAAAAAAACTTGACCATGTACTATAATTATAATTTTACTGGCATCAAATTACTCTTAACCCTTTGAGCCCCGAGGTCAAAATACAAAATCTCCTCACTGGTAACCATACATTTTCTTATGGTACTAATTGGAAGAATTTGTTAAAGATCATGACAATAATTATTTGTATTTAGTGATCCTGTCCTTGACCCTTGTTACCTTCTCTCTCGATTTATGTATTGATACTGCAAGGAGAAATTTGATGCTGGTCACTCTTGGGGCTTAAAGGGTTAATAATACATGTAGTAATAAATTTACTTCTATGTGTGTGTGTTACATAGTAAGATATTCACATGCGCATCACAAAATGGGAAAATAATTTACAATTTCAAGTGATAATTAGTACTCATTAGGTACAAAAAGCATATTTAAAATCAATATAGATAGATAAATGACAATATAATAATAGATAATAGACAAAGTCTAGTATGTACCGTAATAAGTAGACTAACAATTATGATACGTATGATTACAATTAATATGTAAAAATGCTAGCTGTTCTTAAAAATGCTCCTAGTGATAATAATGTTCTCCTAATATACCTCTGCAACTCCAAAGTCTGATATTTTTAATGTTCCATCTGTGGCAAGAAGCAAATTCCCTGGCTTGATATGTAACAAAGTGTTAAGGTTCAACATTATACAGTTTGCAATAAAATAATTTATTAATTTTTCTTTAGCAGCACAGAGACAAGTCATCACTGTAGTGCTGCACAGTGCATGCTGCCATATTTGTACTGTATTTTTGAGGTAGTGTTTGGCAGTTTTCTTAAGATTGGAGCACACTGTATTATCTTCCAATGTTTTTGAGGTATTGTGATCAAGTCTGTGTTGGAGTTCTGTTCTTTTCTCTCTCTTGTAAACTTCTTTCGTTTTGTATTGTCTGTGCCCCATACCTACTATCCAGATCTTAGAGTCATTGTATACCAATGTCAAGCAAGTGAAATTTTGTCTTGGTCACATTGGACTGAGGATCTGTGAATTAAGACGTCATAGAATATTTATTGCCCAGGACAATGTGTGTTTCCAAAAAATATCCATACCCCCACCACAGAGAGAATTGGAAATTCTGGGGGGGGGGGGGGGGGGAAGAGGGAGAGGGAGGGCAAAGTCCCAGGAAAATCTGAAGGGGGGGGGTAGATGATTAGTTTTTTTTCCAGACAGTTGCTTGAATGTTCTCAAAAACACAAATAACTATTGGCTTAATGATTTTAATCAACACAATCATTATGGTGCAAAACAAACGAAAGAAAAGTAATTACAATTTTCTTGAAAGCGCTTTGGATTAGCAGTGTATGAATATATGTGAGAAGTGAACATGTAAGCTTCTTCTTACATTTGGTGGCTTCATTTTGACCAGTATAGAGGATCTAGAAACGAGAATCAAGGACAGAGAAACGCCAAACAACAAGTTACCTCTAATACAAACTCAACAAAATTTAAGGAAATCATATCATTGAACCAGGAATTAAAATTAAATGCTTTTCGACGCTGTGCTGCCATGAGGGCACACATGCATTGATTTAATTTGTAAACAAGAAATGTTACAAATTGTTGTCCTCTAAGTATTTGCAAAGCTTTTGACTTATTTACTATGTAGTATTCAAAACCTTAACTGACGAAAATCTTTAGTTGGTTATTGAAAAATCATGGAAGGAGTCCCAAAGCCTCTCTAGAGTATTTTTAGAACAGAATATTGAATTACATTTCAGCATGGACTATGCCATTGGAATATTTTGCACTGAAACGTTTGCTGAACATATCCCTTCTATTTTCAAACCAAGACTTTAGTGTAATTTAAATTAATTGAGATGTTTGTGATAGCAGCAAAAACCAATTTGAAATTTTTTCCTTCTGCGTTGAAAACAGTACACTAATTTGCATATGACAAAAGAAACTTAAAACTTTCCAACATCATGTAAAACCAACAGCAAACGTGAGAAAACAGCTGAGCAAAATGCCTCACAAGGTAGATGACTCAGCCATTTCGTCTAGTGTGTGGTACAAGTTTGGTGAGAAACTCACCTTGTGAGGCCATGTGATCAATATCAGACGTGTTTAATATTTTCCTCAGTCTCACAGGAGAAAATCTCACAAAAACCTCCCTGAACACTAGAGGAAATGGCTGAGCCATCTGCCTCACAAGGCATTTTGCTCAGCTGTTTCGTCACATACATTTGTATGCGGTACTGGGCTTAATGCAATCTTTTCACTATTACCGGTACTCAATGAAAGACAGCCTTTGTTCACGTTTTATACTCCGCTGTACCAACAGAAAGCTGTAATTGTTTCTTATGTCTGTCTGCAATTGCATTTGCAAAGTTCTAAAATTGTGGTGAATTTTAAAAGTTTGGCTGTAAGAAGAGATTAATTGGGATGCTAAAATGATTTATGTCTCTCAAGGTAATTTACAAACAACTATTTTATCTTTGTTCAAACAGAAAACCGATAATATGGCCTCTGTATTTGCATCTGCAGCACTTTAACTGACTTTCTTGTTAAAACATATTTAACTTTCCAGAGGTTGTGGTTGTTTTAACTGATTCTGGAGGGATGGGGGGGGGGGGGGGATCATCAGTTTCTTGAAAAAATGGAAAATCCAGAGAGGTGGGGGAGAGGGGGTCCTAGGCAAAATTCCCTCTGTGATAGAGGTATGGATATTTTTGGGAAACACACAATACTCTGGGATAATCAATATTTTATAAAAGGATATCTTTGTGGACAATTCCTTGACAGTGTAAATACTCAACACCATCCAGCAACTGACAAAAGTAAAAAGTAATATTAGTAGCAAGCACAGGTGTTTCTTTCTTACTGTTAAGAAGCATCCAGGATCTTAACACTCTTTTTTGTGAAGAAAGAAAGCACATCCTACTCATCAACATGAACAGTAAGCTGCTGTAAATTACCTTCCATCTACCATTAAGCAGTTCCATCAATCAACATACTGTATACAGTGTTCCAAATCTTTCCTTCGTTTAATCGCCATCTGATTTCTAATTAAACCCATGCTAGACTCGTATAAAAAGTCTAGTTATTGAAGACCTGCATTCAACATTAATGATATTCAACATGTACAGTCAATGGGCCAGTTCTATTTGTTGGGCTTAAATTGTACAACTATACAGTGATGGCATGGCAGAATATCACTATGGATTATGTGCTGAGCCAAAGCCTTGTGCTAGGTACAGAACCACTCTACACACAAGAGGCAGGGGGTGAAGAGGGTTGGCGTCTCTCTGTACCTCTCTGCCCACCCCCCACCCCCTCCCTCTATCCACCTTTCCTTCATACCCATGCACCTGCAGCAGTCAAGTCCTTTCTCTCAGCCTCACTTGGCTAAATAATCCAAGATGGCCACAACACAGTTATTGAACTTAATAGCTGTATAAATTCACTCTGAAAACTAGAGGGACCATTCACAGTCCATCTACATGTAGAGCTTGTTACTACATGTAAGTGCAGTTGTTATTTCCATTAAAATATAGCCAAAATGCTGCAATACAGAAACCTCAAATAAATCTTTAAAACACATCAGTCCAGCTGGTTTCCAAAAGACCAACACTTACTTAATGACCAGTAACCCAGAATACAGGTACTTTCATTGTACAAACTGTTAATCAATTCTGTTTTACATAATCCACCTACCCATGTGCCTGCCATATAGGAAACTTTTTCTGTTCCGTACTATCTAGCATCTCCTGCAACTCCCCAACACAGTACTCCATGATCATGTACCTTGGTTCACAACCAGTTAAGGTTTACAGTGGTATTACTTACAATGGTATTCTGTTTACTTAAAGGCAATACTTCTTTTCCAGTACCAGAAAACTATAATAATTATATAAATTTTCAGGAAATCATCACAGGAATGCAAGAGAGTGATGTCAAAATTGAAGCAATATCAGAACTGTCTCCAATTTGTGAAGTACGCAACACTGGGGAAGCCAGTTTTTGTAGTATAGCTAAATACATAGTACATAAGTACATAGTACTTCTATTAGAATAGCCAAGGTTCAAACTCAAATAAACCAGCAAAATCTCCAGCCCCTGGCCCTCAATGACGGCCTGGAACGTGCAGGGTGCATCCCAGTTACAAGTATGTAGTTCAAATAATACTTCTGCCTCAAATATATGAGCATGGATAATTAAAGACACTTCCATGTTCACATGGTATGGGTATGGATATATACCGTAAGGTGAGAATTCTTTTGAAGAACGGATGTACCATTAATTCAATTGTTAGCTGTGAATGCATCAAAAGTTTCAGCAGTGTCCACCTCCCACCACATACATGCCAGTCACCAACACATTCAATACAGTTATGAAAGGAAAAAAAAAGAAAGGGAGACAAAACGTGAATTGCAAAAATACCTACAGTGTGTTGCCCTATTTCCCGGACACCCCTATTTCCGGACACTTTAACTTTACAATTCTGTATTTCGTTGTAAAAACGAAACAAATCCGAACGATGGGTTTTGAAGACTACAGTGTAATTGAGTAGTCTGCTTTTGTTTGTTCTTTTCGTGGCCAAGCTACGCTCCGTTTAGGTGGGAAGATTTAAATTTCATTAAGGTAAGTAAAATTTGTTTCTTATTGAATGTGATTTTTACCGTGCATTGAATTATATCTTTTCAATTCACTGGTCTGTTCTCACAAGATGCATGCTAGATTGTACATTTTTTGGACACCAGTGAAGCTAAAAGGACCAGGTTTTTTAACACATAAAAATATTCCATTTGCAGGTTCGTGTCTCCCAGCAAGACTACTTAAGAGTTTAATTGCTTTTTTGGTGAGGTGTTCCTAATTCCAGACACCTAACAATAGCCAGCAAACTAATAGGTACTTTAAAAGGAAATTCATGGAATAGTTGTTGAAAAACAAGTGTGTTATGATTAATTTATCGTTTTGACTGAAGAAGCAAAGTAGGTGGTTAAAATGCTGATTAACGATTTTTGACTGCAGCACTGTGCGAGTTTGTCAATATTCACATCCCATGAGAATCTTGTGAACTCCCGCATTTGCAGTCAGATGACTCCTTCGCTAAAATGAAAGAAAAATAATACTTTAAAATTTGGACAGCGTGAAAGTTTTTAAAAGAATTTTTCTTTATTTGACTTTTGTATGATGAGGGTGTCAATGGGGTATAGCTCTAGTCAGTTAACAGCTAAAAAAAAGCCATTTAGTCAGTAAACTGTTAGAAAAAATGGATTTAGTCAGTAAACAGCAAAAAAGGAGATTAATCAGTTAATTTATATGATTTCATGACTGTTATGAGCTGTAGATGGTCTCCTCTTGCAAAGTAAGCCATGCATGATTGAAATTAAATCAGTTAAATGACATAATTGTGTTTACTGTATTGCACAATTAATGCTCCATTGATCTCATTTGGACTCCTACGTGTATGAGCGATGTTGAAGACCTTTACAACCTTTATGACTGAACACTAAGAATAATTTCTGTAATGTCACATGTACTTTCTTTTTTTCTGCAAAATGATCAACAATAATTATGTCTGCCTTATTAACATGCATGAAGTAATGCCCAAGGGTATTCTTTATGCGCGATGTGCCTTTTTGACTCATAAACAGCCCACAAGATGCCTATCCGACTTGGAAATGGTCGACTTTTTTAAATGCAGCACTTATTACCAGTGTTTTGCTTACTGATAGTGCTCAAGAAGCTTCCTTAGCTGGAAAACAGTGCGCAACATTCTGGGTTGACTTAAAAACAGCACACAGCAACCTTGGTTAACCTTAAGCCAGCGCGCGTAGATTTTGTCCGACTTGAAAACAGCACTCAAAAGATTTAGGGTTATTGTTAAGTTTAGAGTTAGGGTTAATATTAGGGCTAGGGTTACAGTTAGGGTTAGGGTTAGAGCTAGGGTTAGGGTTAGAGCTAGGGATAGGGTTCGGCCTAGGGCATTGCAAACGTTAACGTTAAAGTAAGCGGCGTATTTTGAGTCTCGCACAGGTTTCTTGGTTTCTTGGTTCCTCCGAAATGAAGAGAGCGCACAGGTTTCTTGGTTGATTCTTAATTCTTTCGGGAAGGCTTTGGCCGATGTAAGTAAAGTGTTGAAGAGGGTGTTTTGGTTGAGAACGGCATAAAGCAGGATCGGATTTGATTCTAACTCAGTGCTTAAAAAGCTTGATGTCGGCTGAGAAATAGACTAAAATATTAAAGGTTGTTTTTATTTGAAGATAGCTTTTGGCTACTACCAACAACTTCTGTTCGTGAGCAACACCGAAAATTTGAGTTAACGATGTTCAAGGGCAAAATTAAGAGTTAAAAGAGTAAGCTGTTTCCCGTCGCTTTCCGCTTCGAAACAGAGATTTGACTGGCGCTTCGCGTGCTTTGGTCATTATTGAAACGATTTTGAAGGGTTCATTTTCGTCGTCAAATGGAACCAGTGGAATGAAATTCGTATCACAAATCAACGTAAATGACGACAGTGAAAAAACTGGAACAAAATACTTAATTAGTTTTGTTGGCTTCAAGACGTAAATATTTGCATAAGATGTGAAATTTAATCCGTATCGTCTGATGCGTAACACAACGACTTGTTAAAATGTCTCGCGTGCAAATACGTTTTTGCTGGTGTTTATCTCGCTTGAAAATACGTTTTGCTGATGTTTACAAGCCTCCATAAAATCAAAATAACCGAGTTGATCGACGCAAAACTGATTTATATGTTGAAATTCGGCAGCATCTCTCCCTGTGTTTACATAACAACTCGACGACCGACCACGAGTAATATTTTCCACGCGCGCCCATGCAACTTTTCCCCGGATTGTTTTCAAGATAGTCATCGAAAACGGACGGACTTCTCGTCATGCTGACTTCCCTCTCTCGATGAATTCTCCGTAATGTTTCCGAATTTTGACGAACTGTTTCACGGCTTCGATGGCCCGCGAGACAGCGCCCACTTCGGCCGCAATGAATTGTGGGAATGTTATGCCCTCCGCGTGCGAAAGACACTCTGCAAACATCGGCCACTTTTTTTGCCCTAAACTCCAAAAACACCTCTCCTTTTCGGAAATCCTAGCACGGTAACCTTTCAGAAATGGACCAAGACTAGCAAAACCGAGCCGCTTTTGAGACCAGAGATGTTTTCAGAGTTTTTTTTTCTGCCCGGCTCTTAATCTCTACTCCCAAACCGGAGAGTCAAATTCATCTCTCTCGTCATGGTTTGGCAAGCAGAGAAAACACGACTGGCTTCTTTCAGCCGTGTTAGACTTGTGGATCTAAAGACTTCATGATGTCCTTCGATCACCGAGCGAACAGGCAAATTGACATAATTCGATTAAACCAAACAAGCTAGCGCGGATCGAGTCGGGAGCTTCGGCAGACACGTTGCGTAAGTACCAATGTTTTAACCGCCAAAACTTTTAGTCTACGTCACACTATGGAACAGTCCTTTCTACCTGTCAATCATTTCATGTCCAGTTTCAGTTTTACCCTTCAGTTACGAGCATTTGGCGCTAAGTTTTCAAATAAAGAAATAAAGAATACCCTTGGGCATTGCTTCATGCATGTTAATAAGGCAGACATATGAAGGGCTGAGGGCATAAACTGCCCATGTGTAATTTTCGGCCGTTTTTTTAGTTCGCTTGGATTTGTCCAAATTTTTGCATGTGAACTGCATTTTGATTCAAAAACATTGTCCCGTATTTTTTTTCACCGATTTCTTTTTTGTTTTCGAGAAATAACGTATGCAAAAAAAAACACCTAAAACTACACATAGGCAGTTTATGCCCTCAGCCCTTCAATTACCCTTCACTTGTGCATAGCTCTGAACTGAAAACAAATACTATATTAATAATGCCTTTACAGAAAACAGATTTAATTTTTAAAGAAACAAACAGGCCAACTAATGCAACTACTTAATGACAACCTGACAAACCTGTCGAGTTGAAGATTGCAAGTTGTGGTTTGTTTCTATTCTCAGTGTAGAATGATTGTTTGATGTGAATCCGCATGTAATTGGTCGCAACACAGTAAACATTACCTGAAGTTAAGGTTTCGTGGTCTGCTATAAGGTCCTTTGTGCAATTATATAATCTAGCCTTACAAGTCCAGTCTAACAACTGGTCTAATTTGGCAATGACTTGTTCCTGTGGCTGACGTTGACCTCGCCAAACGAAACAATTTGAGTTCGAAGCAATAACTCCGAGCTCCCTCACTTTCTCTTTCACACCGAGAAAACTCTCTACGTGGCGTTTGAAGTTATTGAAGCTGCTTAAGTCATACCGAAAAGAAATTCTAGAACGAAAACATTCGATAATAACTTGCGAGTTTCGGTAAAACGTAATCACAGCTCTAATGGCTGTCATGTTTGCGAGATCTTGCAAAGTGGAGAGAGAAGCCTGGGACTGGTAACTAAAACCGCAGGCAGAGCACAGGCTCGGAGCATGTCACAAAACATTCTCGTCCCTCGAGTCTTCGCTCCGTACTGCGCAGGCTTGACGAAACAAGAGACTCTCGAAAGATCCGATAGGTAGACGATTATGATTGGCTTTTTCAAACAATTCAAATAAACGGAAGTAAAACAGAACTCTTACAAACTCTATGAACCCTAAGTATGCGCAGTTCAGCAGGAAGTCCGATATTTTTGGACTTTCAAATCGGATCTTTCCAGGGTCGTTAGTTTCCCGACCGCTGGTCAAGGGGAACGAAGGGAATAAGGGAAGTCATGCAATCTCCAACAGGACAGGCAACATACGAAAGAGAGGGTACAAAAAGCCTCCAGAAGTGTTAGAAGGGGTCAAAGTAAACTAAAATTTTACATTTTTTCCTCAAGAAGTTTGTTATTTATCCCAGAAAGTCTGCATGCTTTGGTCGTTATAAAGTACCACATACGCTAAAAACTCGATCTTCTTTTATACGTTAGTCAGTTCATATTTTGTTGCTTATACGGTTACGATAGCCAAAAAATGTCTTTATACGCTAAACAGTTAACCCCATTGACACTCTCTATGATGTATTTTGCCATGATTGAGAAGAATATTACAATGAAAGAAGGAGCATTTATCTCGTAACCTGTCCGGAATTAGGGCACCAAATCTGGCGTAGTCTTTCCGCAATTACAAAGAAACCAAAGAGCTTCAAGTGATAAATCTTCTTGCCCTAATTACTAGCAGTGGAAGCTACATTGTGGCTAAATTTAAGCTTGTTAGTGCTGTTTTGAGGTGAGATATTAAAGTTTTGCAAAAAGTGTTCGGAAATAGGGCAATAATTATTACAGTAACTGTACATACAGTACAGCTGTAGCCCAAATTTAAACAACTCACGATGAGTAAGATACATGTACTTATTATTTCTGGACTTATCTACATGTATGGTGGTTTTGACTGCTCGTTTTGGGTATAAAGAATTAGCGCCGTTCAACGTTGAAGGACTGATGAATTCAGTGTTTCTTCTTCTTTCAAGAAACACTAATTAATGTCCCATAGTTATTTTGCGATTTTTCTCTGGAGCAGCATCAAATGGCAGAGAGGTCTAGTTTTAAGAACTATCATGTTTTCTGATGTGCTAAATGAGAATTTAACAGCCATACTACAATCAGGAATGCTACTGGTTGGGCTCTTTTCCTCTCTGAACACCCCGTGGGAAATACTGAGGTAGCTTTGTATGAGTCTCAATGACCTTCTATAGGGGCCTGTATGGGCAAATGTTCTCTAGAAGTGCACTTGTAATATCTTCCTGCACTCAATGCCAGTTTCATGTATTTGCTTTAAATTTTCATTGGTTATTTGCAATGTTATTGTCAGTTGTGATTGGTCAGAATGATTACTTTGGTTTTAGTTTTAACACACTAAATTGAAAATCACCCTATCGCTTCAGTGAAAGCATGTTGGCCAAAACAATGCTATGAATTTAAACAATCATCATTATTTATTTGCTCAATAGAAACAAATTCACTGATGCACAGCAGAACCAAAGCAATAATGGTAATGGAAGTGAAAAGCAACTCATATGAAGTACAGCAACATTTATATTAAGTTTTTCCATGTACTGTAAATCAACGCAAGGCCCTTAAATTACACAGGCTGGGGTAAACTACATGTAACTGATGACAACAAAACAGGATACATCTTCTGCTTGCTGTCGTCGTAAATCACATCGTAAAGCCTTATAACATTCGGATGGCTGAGCCGTTTTAGTAACTGAATTTCCCTGTTGACAAGAAGACAAGCACCATTGGATTCACTGCAATGGGGCAAATCACTTCATCGTACATGTATAACTGTATTCCAATCGATATTTAATTAAAGTGCAACATTGTTGAGCACGACTACCTTTGTAAAAGCAACCAGATTTACCATATTTTCTCCATTCTTAATCAATAATTAACAATCACCTTTGAACGTTCTGCTCTCCATTCGGAATCCGGCGCAACTTTCTCCTCTTCATGATCTTCACGGCACATCGCCGAAGATTCTCGCTGTCCAACATTTCTTTAACTTTTCCGTAAGATCCTTCACCTAAAGCGTCCCCCATCAAATATTTTCCAATTAGTTTAGCTCTCTTTCGGCGTGGCTGGTAAATGATTTGATCGGAATCAACGCGATGAAAGAAAATGTTAGGATCTCCATCACTTCCCAAAAAAGCCGGACTCTGGAGGTCGAAAAAACCATCCTGGCCACCGACAATGAATAACGGCTCAACGCCATTCTCTACAACCTTACTGTCCACCATTTGAATTCATCGGTCTCCGGAACCAAAGGAAGTAGCTTTCATTAAATCACTTCATTCTTCTTGTTACTGCACACAGTAACACAACAAATCGTCCGCCATTTTGTTTGCTTCCCCATCATGTCATTAGTGCCCAACGTTCGCGCTGATCACAATGATTTATCTCACAATCATCAGGAAAACCAATCGGTCTGTGGGTGACGTACCGTTGCTACAGTGTATATGTACATGTATCTCTTAAGCCTGGTTCACACTTGTGACATAAGCACAAGCGTAAGAGTAAGCATAAGCATAATGATGTTAACACTAGCGACTTACGCATGTGCAGTGCGAGTCACGTCGGTGGATAGACAACTCTTATGCTTAAGCTTATGCTTATTTCACACCGGTTCCCACTTGTGAAATAAGCATAAGCATAAGCACAAGAAAAAGGAAAATGTTTCTTTTTCTTATGCTTATGCTTATTTCACCTCAATGCACATCAGCGTTTTCTTGTGCTTATGCTTACGCTTATTCTTATGTCACAAGTGTGAACCAGGCTTTACCAAGCGAGTATTTTCCCGTTGATTTAAGGCCCAAGCGCGAAGCGCGCGGGCCATGAATTAATGGGAAAAAACGAGGATCCGTAACTTACAGTACGGACCGAGAAAACGAGGTTAGTAAGATATTTATTATATCTCTGAGGTTAATCCGGCGCGCGGTAAAGAAAACTAGTTTAAGTCAAGCGGGCCGTACTGTAGAATACGACCCGCAAAATTGACTAATCACAGCGCGTGTCCCAAGTGAGAGATATAATAAAAGCTTATATACATTCCCGGGGGTACAATTTAATACTGTAGGTAAGAGATCGAGGAAAATGCTGTGTAAAATTGGGAATTTTGTATCTTTTGATCCCAAAATTATGATGAATTGTAAGCTAAGGTCCCGTTTATATGGAGAAAAGTTGTCCCGGGTAAAAGGGTCATCCGCCTACCCGAGTTACCCTGGGCGAGCCAACTTTTCCTACATTTCCTTACAAAACTTGGCGAACCGTTAACATGAGAAACAAAAAGTTGGTTCGGCTAGAAGGGTGACCCGCCTAGCCGGGTCACCCTCTTAGCCGAGCCAACTTTTCTCCATATAAACACTTTGGCTCGCCTAGCCGGGTCAACTCCGTCAAGGTGAGACAATCAGAGCATGCGCGAGTGCTGCTGGCTCGGGCAAAGGGGCCAACTTTTTCTCATATAACCGTATCAAGAAATGGTTTATTGTAACGCACGCTAAAGTTGACTCGGCTGGGAGGGTGACCCTCTTACCCGGGACAACTTTTCTCCATATAAACGGGGCCTAAATAAATAAAGATCTCTTGATTCGGGTTTTGAATTTCCCTCGATAGATTGGCTTCCCTGTGTTCTATTGAGCGACTGCTTGCATTGTGATATACAAACGCAAAAGTTTATAGATCTGACTTTAGAACATATAGACTGCGAGTAGTCTCTAATTCCGGCGATAGATTGTAGGACGGTCGAAAGACAAGCTCGCGTCGCGTCTCCTTGCAACTTCGCGCGCACGCGCGTCTTTCGCCCGCCCCACAATCCATCGCCGAAATTAGAGACTACTCGCAGTCAATAGAACATACGAACATAACTAAATCATTCCTCTCTTCTAAAGTCTTAACAAGAACTGCCTTTCACGACTTGTTTAGGATGCATATCTCGAATGTATAGCAAGCGTTTCATTGAGGGTTTGCGAAAGTCGCTTTTTGATCGCAGGAAAATAAGGGTTAAAGCAAAATTAACGTGAGGGGAGGGGAGGGGAGGGGAGGAGCGGAGCGGGGACAGACTTGATGAATACGGAAGCTGCTTATTTGCTCACGATATCTCTAAATAAGGATGGTCTCCAGCATTGGATGGCGAACACAATATACAAACAACGGCACAACAACAACACATTGTGATCACAGTTATAATGCCAGACACAATGATAGTCATAATCACAATCATCGTCATGAAACAGACACTTTGACATTGAGGAATTTGATAGGAAAACAAACAGGAGAAATACAATTTCACCTCAGGGCTGTCATGGCAATTGAGGATTGTAATTTAGTACACCTGGAGAATGTTTGCAAGAAAGTGGCTGTATTCTTGCAAGTATCCATTGCTAATACCACCACAAGGCGTATGCAATATGGGTTTAATTGTTTATAACTGGAAATATGAATTATCGCAACAAAATACATACAAAAAAAAGTCAAGTTGATAATAACCAGTGAATAACAGAGACCTAGATATGTTAAACTGCAAAGTGGAAGCGAGGCAAATTTTGCTACAGGCTGCAGACGCAACCGCACTTGCGTGCATTCTTCTTTTCACTGTATTGCAATGTTACTGGCGGGCTAGTATTACAAAAAAAACGCACGCAAATAATACTACGACAAAAAGTTTAAAACCAGTGAGGTTCTGATAGGAGATTTACGCCGCAAGAGATCTCACCAGAGGGGAATTTCATGAAATTGGTTTCACGTGAAAGTGTCTATCTCCTGTAACTATAAAACATTTTCAGGAACCGGTTCACATGACGAGTTCTATCCTTTTGTTTCGTCATTTCTATCCTCGCTATGTACATAAAAAAGTTCAACTCCAGACGACTCCATCCTTAGGAGAAGCGAAAAGGGGTTTAACTTCTGATGGAGAAACCTTCAAACCACTTAACTACGTACATATAGGCAAGAACAAAAATGTCCTGAGTATTAGAAAATAAAAAGTACTAAGGAAGAACTCGTCTCGGTATCCATGAGGGAATACTGCTTTCAAGAAAATGTTCTTGGTGAGTTAAGCATTATAAAGAAGAACAAAAACTTGTCCTAAGAAAAGATTCCTTCCGGGATGAGTTCTTATACCTTATTCCAAAGCTTCTCAAGGTTTCAATGACTTAAGACCGAGCTTATCCCTAAGTTCATTCGCTTCTTTGATTTCCAGCTCTTCCTTGCTCATCCCAGAGTTCTCGCTGTCTTTCTCCTTCTTCCGGTCAGATTTCTTTGACTTCTTCGACGACCTTTCAGGAGACTTCGATTGAGATTTCGACTTTGATCTGTGACGCCGACGATGAGGCGAACGCGACCGAGAGCGCGACCTGGAATGGCGGCGATGGGGCGAGCGACTTCGGCTTCTGTGTCCACGTCTCTTATGGGGTGAGGCACTAGGGAAAGAAAAATAGTTCACTCAGCAGACAATATCTGCGCGATATGTATTCCCAAGAGAAGACATAATCTATTGAAAACGGAAAACTGTTGCATTGCCTTGATGGAGGTACAGGTAACTCTACCGCACAAATGAAAGACACTTTATTTCAACAGGGTGCATAATTACAGTCAAGATTGTAGCCTGCGAGCAAGCTCTGCCGGGGGTAAGGGGAGGGAGAGTAAAGGAGATTTTTCCCTCCTCCCACCCCCCACCGCCAGGAAAGAGCTTGCTCGCAGGCTACCAAGACTGTGCTGCAGTTCAGGTTTGTCTGGAAAGAGCGGCTGAACCAGACATCCGGGGTGATGTCACGGGCTTGTTGGGCCGCGCACGATTTTTCCGCCAAAACTTCTCAAAAAGAACGTTTGTTCAGTACTTGCTAAGTAAACAGTTTTCTGCCTACTTATTCTTAAATTCACGTTCTTTTATCGGAAACAGAACTAAATGGAAAGCTACTTCGTTCATTCTTTAGACAGAACTACCAAAAGGCCACGATTACAGCGTATCCCGTGTGTTTCTACTCTGGAATATCGCAACGAGCTCGTAGAGTCTAAAAATGTGTGCAAGTTTTAACTTTCGATCCCTAGAAGAACTTGTTTGGTTACGCCACACTGTGAAAGCCAGTGGGGTGTTCATGTTGACCTAGAACTGCTGTTTGACTAGGGGCTGTTTACACAAGAAAACTCGCACCGGTGCGAGTTTTATACCGGCGTGAGTTTCATACCGTGGCGACTTTTGCCCCAGCGCGAGTTCACTTCGGTTCCCTCTCGCAGCTTTGTATTTGTTTACATGATACCACTAAAAAAAATGTCATAACAGCGCGAGTCGCACCGGCGCGAATTCACCCCGGTTCCTGCACCGGAGCGAAAATTTCGTTCCGGTGCGAAATCTCGCGACGGTATCATGTAAACGAATACAGAGCTGTAAGAGGGAACCGGAGTGAACTCACGCCAGGGCGAAAGTCACCCCGGTATCATGTAAAAGAACAGGTTGAATATTTTTGCAAATATGTGCACTTTACCTCTATATAGAAGGTCAGGAGCCCATTGCTAGGAGCGTAAAACTGCCCCCTTTTACTGTCACGGCGTTTTCACAGACCAATTTATTTTTAGATTGAATTTCCCGCCAAAATCAGACTCTCGAAGGAGTCCATTGACCAATCACAAGTTGCTGCACGTGCCACAAGTATCTGCACGTGCAGAGCCTTTGTTTTCGCAAATTAAGACGGAATCCACCAGAAGTTCGAGTAACAAGTGGACAAAAACCTTGTACCAAGATTATTTTCATCGTATTGCAAACTTCTGTACGACTGTTTTAAATATCTTCTCAAAAAAATCATTTCTAGCAACTCCAAACGCCGAAAACGAATGTTGAAGCAATGTATGAAACACTTGAAAATACTGGTGAAATGAAACTGATGATGAAATTTTATCTGTGTTTGCACAAGTTCTCTAACTTTGAAATTTATTTTCTCTCGTTCCTATGGGAAATTGTTTTCGGTGTTATTTCAGCCAATTACCTATGTATTTAGCGTTAAGAAAATGTAAAAATGACTGTAAAATACTTAAAATTATTCTGGTACCAGATTTTTGTCCACTAAAACCTGAAATTGCTCGATTTTCTAGCGGATTTCGTCTTAAAACTATTGTTTTGTGGCGCTCTCGTTGCCGTCGCCGTCCTTGTTGCCCTTTTTCGCGGGAAAATATAGTCTAAAAATAGATAGGTCTGTAAAAATGCTGTGACATGGCCTTAGTATGGGCGTTCTATGCTCCTAGTAATGGGCTCCTGAGAAGGTACAATAATGTCAGGGTTAGCCGGGCAGTGCACACAAAGAGACTATGTTATGTGTCCGGGAAAGAATTTAGTTACGGATCCAAAACGGACCCGATGAAATGCAAACATAGCCTTCAAACGGGGAAAGGATTAATCATTGGCCACATGAGGTAGCTACTATATGTACAGTGTATCGTTCTGTACATGTACAATGTAGGTAGTTTTCCTACTTTCGCTAAGAAGGGTACTAAATCTAAATCTAAATATCATTATGTCAGCAAAATCGTGGAACGACATCACGCCAACTCTAAAAAGCTAAAAAATAAAACTATACTAAATATACAAAATAACAGTAAAAGTTAAAATACTGATAAAATTATACTAATTAAGTTTACTTTTAAAAATACAAAGAGATTGGCTGGAGACAGTCTCTTGTGGGAGTTTGTTCCATTCAGTTATTGTCCTGGGGAAAAAAAGAAAATCTAAAAATATCTTTATGTCCTTTTGGTACAATAAACTTAAAATCATGGCTTCCCCGAGTCCTCCTTTCTCTGTTTGCTTTCAAATAATCCCCCAGTCCCCATCTAGGAGGCCGTGGCACATCTTGTATACAGTGGAGAGCCTTGCGTGTCTCCTCATCGTTTCAAGTGTGTCCCACCGGAGGTCTTGCAGCATTTCCGTCACGCTCGCTGTTCGATCGTAATTTCCAGTAGCAAAGCGCGCTGCTTTCCGCTGTATTCTTTCTAGAGCGGCTTTATCTTTCTGGTGGTGTGGGTCCCATGCACTACAGGCACACTGGAGTTTTGGCCTCACAAGAGTCTTGTACGCAGTTTCTTTCACTGTCTTTGGGCAGTTCCACAGGTTTCGCTTGATAAGTCCCAAGATCTTATTTGCTTTAGATGTGATAGTTTCGACATGTGGTGATCACCTCATTTTGTTATCGAGCATTACCCCCAAATAAGGGTGACGTTCAACTTCTTCTAGGATTTCTCCACAGAATACATATTCCCGCTTTGGTGGCTCCCTCTTCGTTGTAAAACACATGATTTTGCACTTTGAAGGATTAAATTCCATCTGCCACTTTTGTTGCCAATCTTCTAATCTATACAAATCATCTTGGAGATCAGCTGTGTCATCATCACAGCAAATTGTCCCATATAACAGCGCATCGTCAGCAAAAAGTCTAACAGTAGAGTTCAGACCATCAGGTAAATCATTTACATACATTAAGAACAATAGTGGTCCTAAGACTGTTCCTTGGGGAACGCCGGATGTTGTAACTACAGGTGCAGATGATTCTCCCCCAATTACCACTGATTGGGTACGCTGTGTTAGAAACGACTCGAACCAGTTATGTAGTTGGCCACGAATTCCGTAATAATCAAGTTTCTTCAAAAGTCGGCGATGGGGAACTTTGTCAAATGCTTTTGAAAAATCGAGGATTGCAGCGTGAATTGTTTTGTTGGACTGGATAGCACTCGCTATATCATGAATGGTACATATGAGCTGTGTTTCTGTTGATCGTTTCGCCCTAAAACCATGTTGGTAATCAGTGAGCACTCCATATTGTGAAAGATGCTTCATAACATGGCTGTGTACGATATGTTCGAGTACCTTTGATGCGATGCAGGTAAGTGACACGGGCCTATAGTTTGAGGAATCCGATTTCTTTCCTTTCTTGTGAATAGCACATACGTTGGCGTGTTTCCATTGGATAGGCACAGTTCCGGTATCAATACAATCTTGATAAATATCAGTAAGAACCTTTGATATTTCCTGGGCATTTTCCTTTAAAAACCAAGGAGGAATTCCATCCGGACCATACGCTTTGTCTGCTTTCAACCCGTTAAGTTGCTTTTCAACTCCACTAGTTGTGATGTTTATTGTTGCAATAGTCGGAATAGGGTTTTCGCCAAGGTGTGGGATATTCTCTGTTTCTTCCTTGTTAAAAACACTGGAAAACTGGCTATTTAGCACTTCGGCCTTAGCTCTCGGTTCGGTAAACACTTCATTTCCAACTTTGAGATCTTGGTTATCCGTGTCCTCCTTCCCTAGCTTTTTGATGTGTGACCAAAAAGCCTTTGGGTTTTGTTTTATAGAGTCACCGAGAAAATCAGATAGATAATCGTTCCTGGACCTATTCAAGTTCTTGTGTAATTGCTTCCTGACTAGTTTAAATTTATTCCAGTGGGATTGCCTTCCAGATTTCTTCGCCCTGTTGTATAGCCTTTGCTTTAACCTCGTTTGTCTTCTCAAGTTACGGTTAAACCAAGGTAAGTTATGGCGTGATGTAGTGAACTTGTGCGGTATACAGGAATCCATTATTCCAGTAAGCCTATGTTGAAACATATTCCACTTTGCGTCTACGGATTCGTTCTTCATATCTTCAAAATCATTCGCAAGGTCTTGTAGTTCTTTCTTTATACGAGTGGTGTCTGACTTTTTCCTCATGTAAATCTTGCGTCTAACTGGCTTTTTCCTTCTGCAAGCCAAGTTCACTTCAAAGAGAACCATATCGTGATCACTTATTCCCGGGATTACCCTAACATTGTTAATGATATTGACGTTATTTGTCAACACAAGATCGAGAATGTTGTCATCCCTAGTAGGTTCTTTTACTAGTTGGGTAAGTCCGTGTTCATCGATGATTTCAAGCAGCCGTTCAGAATTTAAAGAGCAATTTATTGGTTCAGGATAGTTCCATTTGAGGTCCGGGGCGTTGAAATCTCCCGCCACGATTACGTTGCTTGTATTTAATCTATCGCCTAACCTGAATAAAGATGAGTCAAGTTCTTGTAGGCTGTTTATGTCGGTCTTGTTTGGGCGATAGAAGGAGGCGAAGAATAAAGATTTTGATCTCTTGTTTTGGATCTGACATTTGGTCCAAATAATCTCACAATCCGTGTTCAAATCATCGCGATGAGTAACGATAATATCTTTCTTCACTGCTTGGAAAACACCACCATGGTTGTCAGATATGCGATCTTTCCGATAGATGTTGTAGTTATCTGGAAAAATTTCGCTGCTCTTGATATCTGGATATAACCATGACTCATTGCCAAGAATTATATCTGGTTTATATTGATCGACGACTGCAGCAATATCGGCGACTTTGTTCTTGATGCTTTGACAATTTACGGCAAGGCAAGTCAATTTGCATTTAGCAACTTTCGACCGGCGTTCTTGTTTGTTATTGGAAATCACGCGGGCATTTTGCGAAGTCGTACTATTTGCGATGGAAGCTTCCTGTAGTGGCTGAAAAGAGTTTGGTGAAACCAGGGAATCAATAGGGTCGTTAAAGAATGAGTCTGAAAAATTAGGAAACCCGCATTGTGGACATATCCATGTGAGTGAAGTATTGGGAAGAATTTCATACGAGTCGGCATTACTGCACTTGGCGTGGTACCAAACATCACACATGTCGCATTTTATCCCCATCTGGCTGTTCTTTACGGGCTTAGTGCGTTCACCACAAGGTTGCTTGTATTGAGGTCCCGGGTTCAGCTCGATGTTTCCACTCAGCAATAGCAGTGAAAGCAGTAATCGCCTAGATGGATTTCTTGCGGTCGATTTGAAGATGGTCGAGCGAGTGAGTTCACGTCGGCAACGATTCACCGCTTCCAAACCTGCTCGGATAGGTCGTTTTAAGGCCAAGGTTAAATTCAAACCAAAGTCGATACTCTTATTTTGAGATTCATATAGTTTCGATATTGCTAAGAGTAAATAAGTGCCAGCCAGGAGTAAGGTCACAGCAGGATAAAGACGAGTCACCGCCATGTCGACACACGTGTTTAGAAGGGCAGTATCTTGGGTTGTTAATAAAACGCTGGAAATCAAGAGGCCTGTTTGTCACTGGCAAATGAGAAATAAAAGCCTAAATTTCTTCAAAACGGCTCAAATGTGTCTGGTTTTAGAGCCAAGATAGAAATGGATACCAACTTGTAATTTGTTACGCCTCATGTTTCAGTTTTAAAATTTACTGGGGACTTAAAAGCAACACATGAGTGACAAAAACAATGAAAACTGATTTCGTAGTTTTTTTGGCCAAAATACGGGATAATTACCATGATACTGCCCTTTAAAAGATCGCCCTCGCAAGAATGCAAATGTACCTGCGCCGTCGACGACGGGGAGATCTGGAACGACTGCGTCTGTCAGGAAGTCAAACAAAACGTGTAAATAACTGAACAAATGCTTATTTCACCTGCCATCCCTCTGTTTTACATCGACATGCGCGATGCATATCTACTGTGATGCGTAGCCGCCTGGTTTGCACGGACAAGACACTACAACGGTACGTGAATGAATGAATGAATGAATGAATGAATGAAGGAAGGAAGGAAGGAAGGCAGGAAGGGAGGGAGGGAGGGAGGGAGGGAGGAATGGAGGGGGGGAGGGAGGGAGGGTAGGGGGATGGGGATGGAGGGAGAAAGGAAGGAAGGAAGAAAGGAAGGGAGATCCTAAAGGAAGGAATATACACGAATACTAAATATTAAAGGCGAGGCAGGTTAGACGAACAAACTGACCGACTGAACGACTGAGTGACCGACTAACTGACTGGGAAGCAGGCCTACTGACTGACTGACGGACTGACTGACTGACTGACTGATGGACTGACTGACTGACTGACTGATGGACTGACTGACTACACTGTAACTGACTGACGGACTGACTGAAGAACTGACCGGCAGGATGGCTGACTGTATGACTGAGGCAGGATTGAAGAAACAACTGACCGACTGAGTGACTGAATGGCTGACTGAATGGCAGACAGGCTGACCGCATGACTGACTGACTGGCTGACTGACCTACAGACGGTCTGTTACTGACTGATTGACTGACTGACTGATTCATTGACTGTCTAAACACACAACTAATTATTAGAACACAATCAAGAGCTTATTATCTACCTGTGATGTCCGGGTGATCGGCTGCGTTTTCGTGATTTCTCGTGATCACGGTGCCCACGTTTCGGTGAATGACTGCGACTTCTACTACGGCGACGCGGAGACTACACAAAAATAGACAAATTATAGACAGTCCTTAAGCGTCTTTACAACAAAAGACCTGAAGAACCTCTCGAGCTGTTACAAACATAAGAAATTGCTATAAATTCTTATGGTTTTCAAAATTGGCGGGAGCAGGGATGGCACAGTGGTGAGATTCCCGTACTCGACATCATATGTGGGTTGAGTTTGTTGTTGGCTCTCTTCTCTGCTCCGAGAGGTTTTTCTCCGGGTTCCCCGATTTTCGCCTCTCCACAAAAACCAACATTTCCAAATTCCAATTTCATCTACTTGTAAAGCGCATTTGATCATATACACATGGAAAATGCGCTATATAAGTTCTAAATTATTATATTATTATTAATTCACGGCTCATGAATTCCTTCAATGGTAAAGGAGAGCGATTTCGAGCGAAGGTCTTCAGAAAAATGCATAGCCATACTATCAACAGTTTCTGTCCACAGTTGTTGAGAAGTAAAGAGCACGGATAACTTCAACTGCTCTTGATTTAATGCTGACTTCAGCATGAGGAATGCTTTTAAGCTGTCTGCAGGGCACTGATCAAACAAAACTAACCTCTTTATAGCTTCGTTGATGATTTCTCTTGACAGTCACACAAGCTAATATACAAGTAGGCTCTTCATTCCCCTGGTTCATACAGGCCCACAGTTATTTCACGTTTTGAGGGCAGTTGAGAAAAAGGGCAACCTTATAATTATGTACCTCGAACACTGAATAAGCAAAAAGTTGTCCTAGCTGGGAGGGCTTACCCTAGAAAGAGGATTGTATAACCCTACCCCTTGGGTGACAACACCCTTTATGGAAGCAAGACTGACTGAGGTGCAAAAAAGCACAATTTTTAGAACCCTTTTCTTGTGGGTCACCCCCACCCCCCTCTGCCCCGCACAGACAAACAACCCCTCAGTTATGACTCAGTTATGTGGTATAAACCAATAATAATTAGTACCTGTTTATCCTCTTCCTTATCTGACTCTGATTCCATGTCTTCTAAATCATCATCAAGAAGGCTCCGCTATGACAACAAAATCAGCAATCAGTCCATCAGCAAACTTAATTAGGTACATGTATCTATTGAACTGCTGTGCTGTCATTTTTCATTAAAAATACCCAATCCTTTGCAGCTTGCTACTGTAGTATACACTGTAGTTATTCTTCTAGATCTCTTGGTAATTAATAAAGTAAGCAAAATAATACAATACAGAAAACATGATTTCTCAGCAAACATCACTTTTATTTCAGGGCTTCAGTACAGGAAGGGCACTGCACAACAACTTTAAACATGGCCTATGGCATCGCCAATAAATTATTCCTTACATGGCGAACTGAAATCCCAAAATTATTGCCTGCCAGTACAAACCAAGATTGCTTTTCCTAACAGGACTGTCATTAGGGGCCAGGGCCCAGGGAAAATTCTGATAATAATTCTGGACTAGCTACCCGGCTATTTTCATAGAAAAACAGCATAATTATTGACCACATGACAACAGATGGAATCCCCAGCTACCTTTTGCACATCTCTGCCTACATAAAAAAATTAGTGACAGCCCCACCTTAAAGAAGAAACTAACAGGTTGCACTGCTCCATGGGCAACCATTTCTTACCCTTGGTTCAAGTTGATTGGTGTTTTCAAGCACATGTCGCTTCTGGAATTAGAAAAGAAAAAGAACTTGGTAGTCTCAATGCAAACATTAACACAACAGAGAAATACAGATTATTAACTGATACACCATTTTGCTAATGATCAGTTCCTGGTGTCCAGTCCTTTGTGGGGGCAAACAGCCATTTTAGGACGTAATTTGAAATTGTAGTTTTGACCGTTTGCCCCCACAAAGGACTGGATCTACCCACAATTCACCAGGAACTGATCACTAGCAAAATGGTGTATTGAAATAATATTATGATGATATGCTACTGTAATTTTATCACTGGCACTTTAGTGGGGATATTTTATATTTCTTCAGATTTTCAAATGATTAATAAAACAAACTGGTCATGGAAAGTAAACTGCTGTTGCTTCCAAAAAGTAACTAAAAATTAAAGGTTGCTTCAATCCAAAAGTATCCCTAGAGGATGGTTCTTTTGCCAAGTTCCAGCACTTGTGATCCACTCTAAAAAAACTGCAAAGATGTACACTTTGGGGGTAGTTGGTGGGAGGACTGTGTGTGTAGGAGGGGGGGGGGTGTCTGACAAATTGCCAATAGCATACTCTGACTGCAGTTGAATGACTGTTCTTCAAACTCCAGTGCTTCAGGATATCATAAGTTATGAAAGAAGTGCTAACAGTGTTACTGCCCTGGACAACAGGCATACCACACTCATGTTGACAAGCCAACTGAATGACTATTTACATTACCACAACTGGGTGGCTTTTAAAACTACTTAAAATGACACAATACTGCTGGAATAATTGCACTGTAAACAATAAGATTTGAGTTGATTTACAGCCCTGGCCAAACGGACTCGCAAGTAGCCCCAAGTTGAAAACTTGGGTCAAATTGCAACTCTGTTTGGCCAGGGCTTGAGTGCACTTGTGTTGACTGGTGATGACTTGCGCTAACTTTGGTCCAGATCAAATCTGCATGCAAGTCGATGCAAGGTTTTCACCATTTGGCCACCCAAACCAAGTCAACGCAAGTTGAGTTATGTCCATTTGTTGTTATAGCAACCTGTTAGCCAATGAAATGTTTTGTTTTTGTGACTTGCATGTACAGGGAACTCTGGCTACTTTGTGCAAGTCTTTTCTTTTAACAAATAATAACAAAAACAACATTTATTGACAAGCAACAAGTATTTACAACTTCTTGTTAAATTCCATCCACAAGTACACTGTAGAGAAGCCTAATCAAAGCAGGTGGAAAGCGACACAAATCTCTGCCTGAAGTGTCTACCTTCTTCACAAATTCATAACAGTTCAATGGTCTTTTAACACCTCACCTGAATACGAGGCAATATGACTTCACAGGCTCTTTCTTCTCTGAGAAGTTCATCGATCAACTCATCCATGTGGGAGAGCTCCATTTCTTTATCACAACAAGAACAAAAGTAAAGATTTTATTTAAACTTTATGACAACTCACGTTTTCTTTACCCGAGTGCACATGTACCATGTACAGGTGCTTTGTAATGTAGATGCAGGGCCTCAGATGTACTGTATAATTTAGAGCTCGTAGCTAGTGACATACACACATTGTGCCATCCAAATGTTATTAATTTTATCCGTCTCAGACTTAACAGACACCTGGCTGGACTTGGCGATTACTGGTAGATAATGAATTAACTTGGAAAGTCTTGCAATTTCAAATACTGTAATGTGGCATAATGGCTTTGGTTTACAGGGACATTTCAGTGACACGGATACACATACTTTCCTGTCAGTGGTAATGATCATTGGATGATGGTTCAACTTTTGAGTCCATGGATAAAATGCAACAGTGTGACCACATACTGATCAGTTCTTCCCTGCAGTGTTACTTTCTATGCTCTTTAAGGTGTTTCTTACTTTTCAGTTTGAGAATAAAATGTAACCTTCTTTGGGAAAACGTTCACTAACGACGTTTTATTAAATGGTCTAAAACATTAGCTATCTGTTATTCATCCCATAGAAAAATTGATGAAAACCGTTAGTAGTATTGGTCAACCGTTAACACCTGATCCTAGCCTGTTAGAGCGTTAGCCATATCCATTCATTAGTCAATCCGTTAGTATGATGATCTTTACTCGTTAGAAAACTAAGCAATAACTAACATTCTATCGCCGGGCATAATCTGTTAGAAGTTCTAAAGGCAAGTAACTTCCGTCTAAAGGTCAGCAAGACTGTCGCTTAAAAAGGGCTTACAGTACTGTACTTTGCCAAACAAAATGGAACAAAACGAAAGGAAAGTTCGTTTTTTTATTATTTACTGAACAGTACTTGCCTGCAAAAATTATGGTCTTCAGAGAATTTCATTTTGACCACTGTAGGTTAAATCATTTTGACCTGAATTTCATTAATTTTTGACTTACACTGCACAACATGTACACTGTTTTAAGTATTTTCATTCATTGTTAGCAATGACAAAATCAAAGGAACCATCCACTTACTCCCCATCTTATTTTTCCGTCTGATCTTTCTGTAGTCATTGTAAAGTGGTTCCAGGTAGTTGTAACAGTCCATCGATGTACCCACCAGCCTCATGTAAATGGCTCCAAGGGCTCTCACATATCTACGTAAGAATGCATACCATTACAATGATAGAAAGACGCAGTGTTAACACCCTTGATAAGGTTAAAGAAGAGTTTATATACTCTGTCACTAATTTTTGAGGCAGGCAGGGATGCACAAAAAGTAACCTGGGAATACAGCTATTGTCAGTGGTATAGTCATTATACTGTTTTGCTATCAGTTTAGCTGGAGATCTAATTCAGTGAGGAGGCAGGATGGCCAAGTGGTTTGGGGCGCTGGATTTTAATGCAGTTGCCCTGGATTCAAATCCCACTCTGGCCACTAGCTGTTGTTCTGGGTAGTCCCTGGTTCAACTCCTCCCTTGTAAATAGCCAACTGATATCCCATCTGGGGCTCGGATTTTTTTTCCGAGTTCTCATTTGATGCACAATATCTTTAACTTCTCTTATATTTACTCGCTTTGGTGGTTGGTTGGTTGCATCTTTGATATGCCTTAATGTGACTGCGTGATGCAGTTAGCGAGGTGCTATTGCCGATATGCCTTAATGTGACTGCGCGATGCAGTTATGAGTCATATATGGTCGTTTAAAATTTGACTATGTAACTGCGTGATGCAGTTCTAGTCAATACCCACATTTCACCCTTGCTCACCATAGAGTCTCCAGTAGCTCAGTGGTTAGAGCATCCGACTAGATCACGGAGGGTCGTGGGTTCAAATCCCATCTGGGGCTCGGATTTTTTTCCGAGTTCTCATTTGATGCACAATATCTTTAACTTCTCTTATATTTACTCGCTTTGGTGATTATTATTATTACTATTATTATTATTATTATTATTATTATTATTATTATTCAGATACATGTGCAGTATCCTCTCTGTTCGCATTAGTTTCTTGATTTAAAATATTGATCTTGTTTCCAAGACATCCAATTAAAACCACAGTTTAAAACTGCTTGAGTAAACTATAGCCATTCAACTAGTTTTTAGCTCATGGATGACGTAGTCATGCCATGAGGTATAGGAGGCACTCTGATGTTACTCAATTCCTTTGAGGCCTTAAATGATCATGACAAGATTAAATATAATACTGAAAGCTGGGAATAAAAATACATGCAAAATTATAGGGAAATATATCTACTTAATGCTTCAAAAAAGAAAAGAGATCCTCAACTGTAATTAAATGATAAATTAGTTCATTATTGTGAATTGTAAAATTAACACTCCTTTTTGTTATTTTAAGTTGTTAAAATTTTAGACTCTTTATTGTAAAGAGACCAATACCTCCCATGTGAGAGTACAGCACAATAAAGATATACTGTTACTGTTACTGTTACACACTCACTCACTCACTAACTCACTCACTCACTCGATTCTCATTAATTTATTCATTAAACTTGGATGAAACATTTCTACTGTCCCTCCCCTGGTGAGTATTGTATTGTCCCTGCAGCAACCTTTGCTCAAGGTTGCTAGTTTCAGGGGGTAGTAGAAATGTGTAGATTCTTGCTCGACTGTTTATGTCGATCAGAGCATGTGAAGATTGTAAAGCAGATGATTTTTGTCCGATCCTCTTGAATTAGTCTGGGAGCAAATGTGCTCCCGTGGGAAGTTTGTGTTGAAAGCAAGCCACTGGTCTAGAAATGTTCATTGGGACCTAGTTGACATGAAAATTTTGGTGGCAGCTTTGCAACTTGCTAAGACAGGATTTATGAGGACATAAGGCTTGTGGGATGTGGCTGGAGTGACAAGGATATTTCACAAATTAATGTGATCAAGTAAGCTGAAGCCACTCTAAGGGCACTAAGGCCACAAGGCAGTGGGCATTACCCCTTAAATCTACCAAAGCAAAGATTGAGCCCAAGCATTAGCAGCCATGGACAGCTGTTTCGGCCTTGTTAGGCCTCATCAGCACGGCATAGCTAATGCTCAGGCTCAAGTACCCACATATCTTAGAGTGGCTTCAGCTTACTTGATCACATTAATTTGTGAAGTATCCTTGTCACTCCAGCCACATCCCACAAGCTTTACGTTTTCATTGCTTTTTATTGATATGTGGGTACTTGAGCCTGAGCATTAGCTATGCTGTGCTGATGAGGCCTAACAAGGCTGAAACAGCTGTCCGTGGCTGCTAATGCTTGGGCTCAATCTTTGCTTTGGTAGATTTAAGGGGTAATGACCGCTACCTTGTGGCCTTAGTGCCCTCAGAGTGGCTTCAGCTTACTTGATCACATTAATTTGTGAAGTATCCAGGATTTATGAGGGTTCCAATTTCTGACCTATGGAGGCCAGCATGGAAATGAGGCTGCAATAGAAAATCCTTTATATCTTCCGTAAACATACACCTTTACTTACCAAACTTGCCCACAAGATATAATTCACTGCTCTCAATTGATTTTTGGTAAATTTTTATTTAATTGGTGGTCACATGACCTTGTATCATAGAAGCGAGGTTAGAATATAATCCCTATAATTTTCATGTACATGAACTGTTGATTACCAAACGAGACTACATTATAACAATCGATACTCTTAGTTGTTTTAAGTTGATTTAAATTAAAATAGTTCTCATGTGACCTGATGAACATGGAAATGAGGGTGACAGGAAGAACTTCTCTAAGTCTAATAAATTTCGTGAATAAGCTAGTAAGAACAAATCCATGATTGTTGCAAAATTGGAGATTTAAGGCAGGACTTAACCTAAACATTGTTTCTGCGTTGCTTAACATGGGTTTGATGTTTATATCTCGTTCACATTTTAAGCAATCCAAAATCCCTACGCTTATCCTGCAAAGCTGTATTGTGGGATATTTTGTGAAATTTTTGGTGATCTTTGAGCATATTTGGAAAGAGATAATTTTTCTTAAAGGATTTGTTAAATTTAGCGAAGAAGGGAATGTTGAAGATTTAATGAAGGTTTAAAATTGGAATTTGCCTCAGAAAATTAGTAGATGGACACCAAAACAGTTCCCCAGCAACCTTCAGTGCCCTTGTGGGGTGTCAACTGTATGGTGGTGTTTAACCCATTGGCACCCGTGCCGGCCAAAACCGGCCGTAAAAAACTCCCGTGCTTCAAAACATTGCAACTTTCTCAATCGCACGAATATTGCCTTAACTGTTAGTTGTGAGCACGAAATGGAATGCCCTTTAAATTTGGATATCCAATAAATGCAAGAAACGTAGCGATTTTTACCAAATATGGCCTTTTGAGTTTGGACAAGAACGAAACTGGCCGTTTTTAACGTCAAAGAGAAACAAAAAAAATGCCCCTTTTTCCTTCACGTTTTTTAGGGAAATCAACGTCCAAAAACCAAAATTCAACCATCATAACGAAATTCAGTCCTTTTTCTAGCTTAGAAATGACTTTTTTTGTTCATATTCTTCTCCCGAGCGTAGATACAGCCTTTTGTTCCAGTGCATTCGGGCCTTCCCGACATTTTCAACATCTTGAGCGCATTGCATGCTGGGAACTAACGAGAATTTTTGACAGCGCCCGTTCCTTCCCCCAATTCTTTCACATAGCCACTCCGACCTACCGCCAAAATTTCCTGCTCGTGGTCATCTTCAGTACACAGAAATTCCAAAATATGTGGCGGTAGGTCGAGAAATTCATCAATAGTCGAGTCCCAAAGGTACTAAGTGTTCGACCGGCCAAATTCCCAGTTCGTCGAGTAACAAGCTAAATTCAACAACAAAGTACATCACCTTGCTCAATTCTTTGAGAAAGTGGACTCTTACATGTAGCCACCGTCACGCTTAATGATGCTCATCAGGCAGCCGCTAAAGATGAAAAATGGCTGTAAATTTAGCAGAAATCGCAAGCAAACCGAACTTGGTCCATTGTTGTCGCTTCACGGATAAAAAATAGCTACGTCAAAATGACGTTTTCAGAAACCTTGAGCCTCCAGTGGCTTAGGACAGCACCACTTTTCCCTGGTAGTTCAAATAAAGAGTCACGAATTGCTATTCATCGTTTATATGTGGAAAATCACTCCGAAAATGTAAAAACCTGCGGTAGTCAATGGGTTAACTCATTTTTGTACATTTTAATCCCATCTTTAAACTCCTTAAAACTTCACTCCAATTCACCTTAAGTCCCACCTTAAAGCCGATGACAACCACTCTTAATAGACACACCAAATTATTTTGCCATTGATAATGTCTACGGTTGTTGAAGAAGTCTGTCTCTTGACGAAGACCTTGTTCTTTAAAATGCCTGAGAAAGAAACAAATTTTTGGACAGACCTCATACAAAGAAGCTTCATAGACACATGATCCAAGAAGATGACCAATGTTACTTTTGAAGAGATACAAATATATATGCGATATGAAATATATGAAGTTTTCCAACTTTCCCTTCAAAATGAATATTTACAGTTTATTCAGACTCTGACTCATCACTGCTCTCGTCCTTATCACTTTCGTCATTGTCAGTCTTATGAAGCCTTTGATTTTCTGTTTCTCCCATTCACTATTATCAGAACAACTGCAAAGGTCTGTACAGAGAAATCCAGTACTGCAGCCCTGTATTGATTGAACAAGCGTCTCTTATTTGAGCACCTTCACTTAACAAGAAACGTCAATCAATCAAATCGAGTCCGGCAAATCAAACCGCAGAGAATCGAGAGTCTCTTAGTCTCTGGAGCCGGTGCTGGGAGTTGTTGTTACACATGTCCACCCCTCGTTCTCCATTGCCCATCCATAATCCCTTGGTGACAGCAGCACAGGGTTTGGTACAGCATGCTTGTTCCCAACCATCAACTGAAAATGAGCATGCAGTATAGTTTGGTGCAGTGCAGCTTATGTTGGTCAGACTCTGCTTGCTTCTTACTAAAGAGGAACCACCTGAGCTCTTTAACCGAGTTGTTTGGTCTGTTTTCGGTAGATAAAGTTGGCAGACAAACCTTTGAATTCCACCTTTGATGTCACCATCAGGCTGTTCCTTTTGACCAAGATTACCAGGGGTACAGAGGATGGTATCGTCGGCTTCCTGAAACTTCAGCGCAGCTGTCTTAGTAGGACTGAGGGGCACTTCTTAGTAATAGGCTAATGAGGATGTGCTGCTGGATGGGGTAGCATTTTCAGGACTGGATTGACTATAATGGGGTTGCATTTTCAATAGAGTTACTAGAATGGGGTCCCACATTTATGGGATTTTGGGAGTAAATGTACCTCCAGAATGTTTGTACTGTAGGTGAAAAGTTAGGTGTCCTATATTCAGCAAATGTGTCAATTCATTTTAGGATGACCATACTTAAAAGGCTTTACAAGGTAGATGCATAAACAGAAACAGTGACTAAGATGGGATCACCAAAATTTACATTTGCCCAAAATTGACTAAGAGGGGGTCTATATTTGGCCACAGAATAGACTATAATGGGGCAGGGTCTCTGAGAGGCCAGCGGCACATACCAAACAAAAATCTACCCAAGTGACCCCCTCCCCTGGGAAAAAAAAGACCTGTCCTACTTGAGCTCCACAAGTTTGTCTGCTGTTTTCACCTTTAAGACATTGTCAGTACTTTTCCAGATTTGGAGAATACGCTTCTTCATGGTCAATCAAAGGTTCACATTCCCTGATAATAAAAAAATAATTTTTGCACTGTTCATCTGCAAATGAGTGGAATAGTTTTCTACCTATTCACCCTGTTTATATGACCACTTCAGTGACCAGATTATAGAGTTCAGTATTAGAAGCATCGCTTTCTGAGAAAGAATTTCTAAACCTCTTAACTGTTACCCAGCAATAGGCCAGTTTCGAATTGTTTGAAAACAAAAGAACCAAGTCGAGGTTCAGGGGAATAAAAATTAGCATTTTCCTTTGTTTTTGACAAAAGAAAATGCAAATTATTCCTCTGAACCTCAACTTGGTTCTTTTGTTGGCCCACAATTCAAAACTGGCCTATTGATGTACACCTTTCTTCTCGGGTGCTAAAATAGCAGTTTGAGAAGAAAGGTTATGCTGCTGTTCTGGAGTTTCCGGAGGTTGACCCACCATGGACTTTACTTCTGCAGCTAGCTACAACTTAGGACAAAGCTCTTGCAACCCACATTTTTTTTAAATAACGTGTCATCAAACCAGAACAAAGTCGCCTTCTTCCCCACTCCCTATTCAGTGTTGTTTTTTTTCTCTAAAACCCTATGCATACAATTCTTGTCTTACCCAATATAGCTTTAGAAGAGAGGAGGACACATAACAGCAATTCATGATCATTTGAGGGTTTTCATTTTGGACACAATGTCACAAAAATTAGGTATTTTTCTAAAATGTCCCAACTAGTTTTGTCTGAGGTTGAAGCTCAGAAGAAATCAGGTAAAAGTTTGTTCCTAGGCTTTAATTCAGTGTGATACCAACCAGTCCTTCAGACACCTTCATGGAATGCGATGCTCCAGCTGAAATGGCACTCTTCCTTCTTGCTGGAGACAAATGAATTTGGTATGTCTATCATGAGTGCTTGTTACTGGCTTTAAGGGCCCATTAAAGTACCTTTTGATGCCGTTGCTAGGGAAAAATCAATTTGCTATAACTCTGCACATGCATGCTTCAATTAGACCAAATTTGGACAATACCCATAGGAGGCAAATATGGTCCAGTTCATGATGTCATCGGACCATGCCCAATGTCACATGACCATCAACAGAAAAATGCATTTAAACTGAATGGCTTTAGGGGGGACTAACTTAACTACAGGCTTAGCGTTGTTGCCAAGGGATTTTTACGGATTGTATTATTTTAAAAAACACGGTATTTTGGTGTTTTTGCCACTATATTGGTGAGACGTGAGAAGAGGTGAACATGTAAAATTTATAAATTGCTATTGCGCATGCGTAACTTGCCCCAGGCCCCAACTGCAGTAGTATAGTGTTTGGGGGTACGAAATCAATTGATTTCGTTTTCCCCAAACACTATACTACTGCCTTCTGGTCTCGTATTCTGGAATATATAGTTATTTAATTTGATGGAATATATAGTTATTTAATTTGATGGAATCTATAGTTGTTCAATCTGATGGAATATATAGTTATTTAATGTGATGGAATCTATAGTTGTTCAATCTGATGGAACCAAGGTCTGCACACTTCATCTATAGTTTATTAAAATGCGTGACATTCTCGGAAAAATCACCAAGCGTGACATTCTCGGAAAACAGGGAATGAGTCATCGCCTATAGCTGCAGAAAAAAAATAGCAAAACTGGTGGCCACCAGAACCTCTCATGAGGGACTTAATTTGGAATTTGAATCAACACCCGTCCCTCATGAGAGGTTTTTTGTTTTATTTTTTTTGAATTCCCACCACCTCACCACCAGAGCTCTGGCCCTATCAGACCCTCTTGGGGCCAATTATTTGTTTTTTTCACCCTCCGGATTGAGATTGAACCGGCACTTCTGTCAAGCCAAAGCTTCACTATAGCTCTACCCAACAATCCGACACCATCTAAGGGTGATTTTTTATTTTTCATTTTTTATTTTTCATGTTTTTTATTTTTCATTTTTTTATTTTTCATTTTTTTTATTTTTTTTATTTTTTCAACCCATGGAATAACGGCGGGGGTTTTTCGTTATTCCACGGGGTGGCTTGTATACATTTCGCTAACGAAAGGCCCCCGCTTTTTCCAATCGTTAGATACTCTGCATACAAGCCACTCTTTATCTGTGTGAAACAACCCTTATATTTTCGTTTGTATTTTCATTTTTATGCTTGTGGTACATAAATGAAATTTACAAAGATAAAAAATAATACGCATGTGTAAAAAGCGAAAAATCTGACGTAGTTTGATGACTCATTCGAAAGGGAAACCCCCCAAAGAGGGCAGTATTTTAAAACTCACAAAAATCATATGGCGTGACGTCAACAGCTAGATTTCATAATATCCATAGGCATAGCTTGTCACGCCATTATCATGAATATACCGCTTGTCGTCAAAGCAGCTGAGTGATACTTTATTTATCTCATAACTTCCAAGTTAATTGTTTTCATTCTATGATGCATCTGTTTATTATCAAATAGTGTCTCTTTATAATTTTCATGTTTGATGTTATTCTTAATAATATTCTTACTAATACCTTTTGCTGTCTTCCCTCCTTTCTGATCATCTTTAATATAGCTATACATCTTCGATCTCAGTCCTACGAATTCACATATTGGGACTCCAGCAGCCTCATCTTTCATCTTACCTATTACTTTTTTATTGGTCTTATCGGAGAATGGCGAGCTTTCAGGATAGTCACTGTTATCGAATTTATTTTTATCCTTCCAGAAATTTCTATAGATGTCATGGGTTCCAATTTCATAGGTCAGTGAGTCTGTGTCTGTGAATAATAATTTTGCTTCATCTCCATATTTCTCTTTGATGTAGTTGTAATGGAAATCGTACATCAGTGTCTTGCTAAGGTCTAGAATACACATCCCCACGTATGCTGGTCGGTTTAAAGTAAGTGTTTCTTTTATCTTATGAACAGCTACTAGATTTTCATCGAAGATTTTACTGCTAACATAAGTGGGTTTACTAGCTAATTTCAATAGCTTCTCCTCATCAGTCACCAATCTGACGTCTACTCGCTTTCTAAGGTTTTCCATCGTTTTGCCAAATACACTGTTATTCATCAGCTTGAAAAAGTCTTTCTCAAAGGCATTTTTAGCATTCTTACGTTTTTCAGTATTGAAATCAATATATTGCCTAAGCCACGCGGACTGATTGAATTCTAACACTCGATGGATTTTAGTTATTTTCAAACCGAGATCAGTATATAATTGGAGGTTCCTATAATGGAGCACGTATTTTTCTTTGTTGCTTAATGTTGGTATTAGTTTATGTACCAGACCAGTTGATATATTGTATTTCTTTGCTATGTTTTTACAATAATCTGATAGCATGTCCCCAGTCACTTTAATCTTTTCCGGTCCAAGTGGGTAGTCATTATGTAGATCATGTAACTCTTGGGGGTATCTGAGGTCAACTTCAAGTATCAAACCCTTTGCACTATCTTCTTTATAGACAGCCAGGTCTAAATTATTGATCTGTTTTTGTGTCATCCATCTGAATCCGCCTTTTGGTAAATATTGACTCATAGCCCAACCATACAAATTATTAGCATCAAGATACATGATGTATTTCGAGGGCGCCTTCTCGTCATACTCTTTCATGTATTTATTATTTGCTTTACCGTAACGGTTGGCTATATAACTGATACCACCACGCATTCCCTTTTCAATGAATTGAAACATATCAATGTCTGTCATCAATTCTAATTTTATGTCAGTCATTTTTAGCATGGCGTCCCAAGATAAACCGGGAGATGTGAAATAGTGACACGGGTCCAGTTTATAGTACTCAAGGCATGTTTTTCTGAAGTTTTCAAATACATCAGCCAGTAGGAGTACATCTGTTTTAAGGTACAGGTCATGATAATCACCCATGTTTTTCAAAGAGAATGCTTTCCAAACAGTCTGAGCATGCGTATAGTCTTCATCTGATATAGGCTCATCACTCAGTATGCTATAGAATTCTTCTTTTGAGGGCAGCTTCTGATTGAATTGATCGAAACTGTCCATGTAGTCGTAAGGATAAACACCTTTCTGTGCCATCAGATTAAGATCATTTCCCTTGAACTCTTGTGAGGTGAATTTTAAGGCTTCTTTTGGTAGATTGCCTACAAGTTTTTCCAAACTGGAGCTCATGAACTGGAAACTATCAATGAAGGTCAAGTGGTTGCCAAGCATGAAAGCCATATACTTCTCCATGTTATTTGGGATAGCATTGATGTTCATTTGACAGTCTTCACCTTTCTTGTTTTTGTAAGTGTGCTTCTTAACAATGGCTCCAATCTCCTGCATAATAAAATGACTATCATAGCCTCTCAGATTGTGGAATATAACAGGTATTTTTATTTCTTCTGGGTTCACTCTGAGTTTCAGATTACAATCTTGGTGAGCAGAACCTCTGTATTTACCAGTGATGTGACAATGATCTCGAACTCGGATATCTTTGTCAGTGTATTTTTTATCACAAATGTGACAAGCTTTGGCTTTTCGGAATTTCTCTTCATCATCTTTAGTCATTTTCAATGGTTTGTTAAAATTTTTTTTCACAACATTCTTGCAATATTTGACCTCCTCCAGCATAGCTTTCATGAATTTGTAAACAGCCTTTTCACCCCTGTATATTACTGCTGGTTTGCTGTATTTATCATCATAACAACAAACTACTTTATAGCCGTGGCCACAGTCAGTATGCTTCTGATAGGCTTCAGTGTATGATTTATCATTGTTGGGTTGGCAACCGTGTATTTTTTCAGTGATGGCCTCAAAATCAGCATAGATCACAAATGGTACCTGCTGTTGTTTATGAAAGTTGTTGAATTTCAGTATGTTATTATCTTTGTTTGGCATTTTTATTGCCTGTGTGCCATTTACTTGCATGCAGTTGTCCTTGTGATTATTCAACACCCTTTCAGAGCTGAAGCATTGAAGACAGTGCATACAAAAGTGTTTTCTTTCTTTGTGCTTTGTTTGATTGTACATGAACTTATTGAAATCTTTGATTAGCACATAATGCTTGTTTTCATTTTCAGTTATTAGAAGCAGATTCAAGCAGTCTTCATATTTCTCTTTTGAAACAAAAATTGGATATGGCTGTCTATTCTCATAACCAAAAACATTGATGTTGATCTCATTTTGTTTCTCTATCTTGTTGTAATGCTTGGTTGCAACTGGGAATTCAATCCCTGTATAATCCAATTTTTCAATGTATTTTTTGTCAACTTTTTTAATCCTCTGTGGGTATTTCTCTTGTGGGTTCAGGTGTCTGATGTGACACCATCGGAAGCATTCATTATCCTCATTTTTCAAGTTAATTAAACCCTTCGCACTGTTTCTAAGTTCATTTGGTAGTTTTATGTATGAGGAGCCTCTCATTGGCGCATATTTCACAACATTAAGATAATGACTATCAACTGAATCAACAGTCCAACCTGAACCTTCAGATACCCAAACTGCAATCTTATTCATTATTTGGTCTTTTGACAACTGTAGTGATTCAGTTACTTCCAGATTATTCACAATTGTTTGAGCTACACTGTTGAAATATGCGGTTTTGTATTCTATTTCTCCGTCAGTCATTTTTGCAAATGTTACCTTGAGTGTTTCAACAAATTTGAGACCTTTAATTTCATTCAACAATTTTATAATATTATATGCAACAGCCTTTCTTGTGTTTTGCAGTTGCGCAAGCGGGTCTTTGTTATTTTTTATACCGATTTCAAAAGATTTTGTGAAGCCCTTCAGAGCTTTCTCTGTTTGCTCTATCTTAGTCCTGGGTGTAGGTGTTGGTCTCTGAATCACCTGTTTGGTTCTGGGGGCTGGGATCGGTCTCTTTTTCAATTGTTCTATTTCTTCCAACCATTCTTTTGGTGGTGCTGGTAATCTTTTTCTTTCGAAGTAATCAACCAATTCTTTGACAGTTGGTCTTTTCGTCCTTGGGGCGGGAATTGGTCTTGTTCTTGGTTTAGGTACAGGTTTTGTGTCATCAACTATAATAACTTTAGGCTTTTTCTGCTGCTTCAACAACAACTCGATTAGCTTAGATTTGCTCAATTTTTTAAGACTTTTCTTGTCCATATTACTACTAGTTTCGATAATTTTTTCCATTTATAATGTATCTATAGTTATTATTTCTTTAATACATTTCCGTCTGCGTTTAAATATGGTTGAGAATTCAATTGATCCAATTACTGGATCCTTTTGAATTGTAATTATTGAAGAATATTTTTTTGATGTTTTTTTTGTTTTAATATGACAAGATTTTCCTGCCATTGTGTAGTTACGTCCTGTCTTACATATGTTACAGTACCATTCTTTATTTAGCATATAGGAAGTCTTGTGTTTTTTTCTTGCCTCATCACTGAGAACTCTAGGCCTTCCCCGACCTCTCTTGACATTTTGATTCTCCATATATAATCTATATATTTTTATTTTTATATCAATTTAATTTTCTTTTAAATCTTTCCTTCTTGATAAGTATAATTTGCTTTCTTCTAAGTGTTTAGTTATTTCATGAATCAAGTCTTCGAAACTATTGCTCATGAGGTATTTGCATTTGTTTTTCTCATACATTAGCTTCATATCAGACTGTTTGTCTGACACTTTATACACACCTGTTGGGCTTTTAAATTCAAGACAAAGAGCATTGTATTTTCTTGTGGGATTCATCAGCATTAAATCACATTGTCCAGCCATATATCCTTTCTTATAACTTCTGATTCTAATGTTCGGGCTTATTTGATTTTCACCTAATCCCGCCACCATTAATGCGTCTTCATATTTCTTTCTGATGAATGACACAATCTTGTAGTGCAGATCATCTTCACTTTCAATCATCAGCATATTATTGCTTCTGTCATTGAACTGATTGTAATACCCCTGTTTTCTGATTGATGGCAACACTTTAGATGTAACCCAATGCTTAAATTTTGCTGCTTCCTGTTTTTTAGAGGACAGTATTAGTGAATAAAATCCTGATTCATTTATAAAAAAAACATTTGAAAGTTTTTTCAATGGTCTCAGCACGAGGTAACGTTTTGTTACATCGTGAATCAGTGGCCTCAGCACGAGGGACCGTTTTGTTACATCGTGAATCAGTGGCCTCAGCACGAGGGACCGTTTTGTTACATCGTGAATTTATGCTTATTTTGTGGTCTCTTAAGATTCTATCATCAGATAAAACATGATCCTTGATTGCCTTTTGTGGATTTTTATAGTCGATAATAATAGCTATGTCTCTTCCTCTGAACCAAATGTCATTGTTATCATCAAGATAGCAATCTATTGATACATCCAATTCTTTATTATTGTAGGAATATTTTTGCATTTGTATATTATATTATAATAATTTATTTTTTAATTCATTTTCGACCTGTGTTTAAATATAGTCAGGAATAATAATATTCTTGGCTACATAATAGCAAATGACAGTATGTACTACTGTAGGGTCTACTCACATATATGTTAGATAATTTTCTCTTTATAATATGTCTTTTAAATCCTTGAACGGTATCCAACTGTTAAATTCGTCACTGTAACCCTTCCACTTCACCAAAGCTTGTTTCTTCTTGTAATCTCTGCGAATGACTTTATCAATACGGAAACATCCTGTCTGGCTTTCAATAATTCAGCTTCATAAAAACTCCCTCCAATATCTTCTCCTCTAAGATCTTTTAGTTTGTATGTTATTGGATTAGTGTACTGGATTTTATCAACTGTAAACACTTCTTCAGTCCAATTTGGTGTATAGCCCTTGTCGAACACATTCCGTTTATACTTAGATATTCGAACCTTATCACCTATTTTAAATTTTGGTTTCTGTTTTAATGTTTTCATATCACCATACAAATTGAAGTAAACAGTTCCTTCATTCCTCTTATCAGATGCTTCAACGGGTGTCATCTTTGTGCTTGAATGTTTGGTATTATTATACTGTTTCACTAATTTTGGTAACATGTCTAAATACTGTGTATTACCTTGAACAGTGAACTGCTTCCACATTTTGGATTTAATTGTCCTATTCCATCTTTCAACTACTGATGACTTCTCTTCATTCTCAGTTGAGTACATCTGTACACTATGTTTCTCTAGCAAGTCCTTCAAGTGTTTGTTGTAAAACTCTTTTCCCTTGTCGACCCATAAATACTGTGGTTTTCTGCCTTCCTTGAATATTGATTTGAATGCTTCAGTGACAGATTCACCTTTCTTATCCTTCAATGGGACAATCCAACCATATTTGCTGAAGACATCAATAACCATAAGAAGATATCGATAACCTTTATTCCATTTACTGAACTGTTGCATTTCAACTAGATCACTTGCCCATATTTCATCAATTTTATTTACAATCACACGCCGCCGAGTGAAATTTCGTTTTATGGGTGCATGTAATTCATCAGCTAGTTTTTCTTGCCAGTTTTCTTCACTCGACGGCTTTTTCCGTTTTTTGAAACACCGAGACCAAGTTTCTGTTTTTTGTCGATTAAGAATCTAGCTGTTTGACCCCATTTTGGCATCTCACCATATGGTATTTGATCTAGTGACTCGACCATTGTTCTATCACAATCGCCTTTATTTTTTCCCATATCATAACAAATATCGTGGTAAGCTGCTATTTCATCCACCTTATTGTAAGGTTGTACATTCCATTTCAAGACCTCGCCAGTATTTGGATCATATTCCAACTGCTCATGCAATGGATTGTATGGTCCCATATATTTATATTTACTTGGTGTCCAACCTGCTTTTGGTTTAGGAAGCTTGCCAATTACCTTATGGATATCAATCGCGCCTCCCATTTTATTGATTTTAGCTACCCATTTTTGTATATCTTCTGGTTTTGCATACATGATATCTCCAAGCAATGAGCCACCACGTGTATAATCAACTCCAGCAATATCTGTTTTATACATTTTTTTCTTGTCAGAGCGTTTGGGTCTAATAGCAGTGCTCAATTGCATTAAGCCTTCTTTACCAACCTTTGTGATTGTAGGCTTTGCGAGGGAAAGTCCTTTGTCAATTAATTTCTTTTGCAGCTTTGGATTTCTCATTGCTTCAGAAGCATAATATCTTCCCATTTCTACACCTTTCTTTGCTAAATAAGGGACTCCATGTTCTAAGAATCCTGTTAGCGCCATATCTGCGGCTGAATCTAGTATGCCCGCCCCTTCAGACGGGCTATTCCCCGATTTCTGACAAATTTAGTCTTTGTGATTCCACATTCAGCACAAGTACATTTCATCACAGTTCGACCATTTTTTGTCTTTTGATATCTTTCACTTCCTGGTACACACTCAGTCTGCTTCTTCTGTTTCACACAATATGATTTTACCATTATACCATTAAGTTAGATATTTTTGAAGTAGTCTATGATGAATCTGTGATTGACTCTTGTGTCTGTTGGATCAAATTCAGCATTATGTATTGTATTAAGAATGGATCTGCCTTTTTGTCTCTCAAGAAGATAGTACAAACACCAATATCCACATAATACTGATTCCCTTTCTTGTATCTCATCACCAGAGTATTCAAGTTGTTTACCGCTTGCAGCCATGTATTTCTGTACTTCTGTTGGCATCATTAAACCGAAAGAGTCGAAGTATTCACAGTATTTATCATTTTTGAAATTCCTATAACAAACCCAATGAGTACCAGGTCCAATTTTGGAATCAAGATTGACTATCCCACATTCATTGTTTCTCATCAGGTTCGGCAGATTGTCACTTGAAAATACTCCTCTAAAATGTTTTATTCCAAGTTGTTTAACCCAATTGATTAAATCAAAGTTGGATAAGGGTTTATTTACAAAATGGTTCCTAGTATGGGGATTGAATTGAATGGACTGTTTTTGCCCAGTAGAAGTCCTTTTCCTTTGGTTTTTCTTTTTTTTTTTTTCATTCCCATGCCTATTGGGTTATCCCATGTACCAAAAACAGGAGGGGATTGCCATGGAATCATAGCATGTTTCCCACCACTTTTATTTTTTGCAATGGAATCTGGAACATGAACTGGTAATGACCGACTTGGACGGCTGCTTTCAACATGCAAACCTTTTTCAGTTAATTTTCTAATTGCTTCTATGGCTAAAGGAATACCAATGCTTGCAAGAATTGACGCAATCCCCCGTCCAGTCTGCGCTTTTGTGGGTCTGATAACAACATCACCACCAGACTGCAATTTGCTCATTATCTGTGATAGCTGTCCTTTTGTGAGCAAGTTACCTAAGCTCAGTAATTGAGGCAGATTATTATTAGGAATCATAAAACCACCTGTTTGTCCACTTCCTTTCTTGCTGCCAAATAATTTGTCAATACCAAGACTTGCTAATGAAGAAAGAGCACCTGTGGCCAATGCTGGAGCCGCTTTAGCTACTGCTTTACCTGCATAAGGCAATAGTCTTGTTCCAAGTGAAAAAAGACTGGACCAAAGAGAGCCTCCTTCTTGGACTGATTTTCTGATCTGTGCTTTGGATATCTTTACATCAGCACCTGTTCCATTTCTCTGTGCTTTGGCTAATTTTTTTATCTGTGTTTTTGTCAACATCATTTGATCACCTCCAGTGAGATCTCCATGTGCAAGTCTCAATGTTATCGGTGAATTTGTTTGTATAGCTTTTGCAAGCCTTTCCTTCTGACTTCCTGAAAGTCTTACTCCATGAGGATGATAAGTAGTCATATAATATATGTTTATACTAAATTGTATTTAATACAATTTAATTTAATTATTTAATTATTTAATTTATTTATTTAATTTATTTATTTAATTATTTCCATTTACATAGATCTCAGAATCAACTTTCCATCAGTCTTTCTCATCTCAACATCCTGTTCATACAGCACAAGTGCATACACACTGTAATCAGCATTTGTCGCACCACTCAAAGTGTATTTGAAAGTCAGTTTTGTCATTCCATCTTTGATATCCTGTTTCTGTTTCGTCAAATCAAAATAAATGAAAGGGAATATTGTACCGAAATTGCCCCTGTTAAGAAGGGTACTTTCACTGAAATCATTTACAGCTTGAACATATTTCAAAACATCTCTAAATACTCTTGTTGGTTCTGTTGATGGTTTATAATGTACCTCTGGATAATCATTACCATTGCCAACCTCAAGATAACAATCAGTCAAAGTTTGGTTATTTGCAACTGAAAAGGTGTTATAGAGAAATTTATTGGCTGTCTGATCAGAATCATTAGCATCATTGATGATGAATACAAAGACATGCCTGGGTTTGTTTATTCCTGTGGAAATACGGAAATTGGCAGTCTGCTGTCTTGTTGAATTGCCTCTCTCAACCATTTCTCTCATGTAAGTCCACTTTCTGTTGTCAAGATACTTGCTCATGTATAAGGACTTTCCCGTAGAATTAAAAATAATACGAGGAACAATTAGCTGGAATTTAGTTAGTACCACACGACATGCATCAGTAGCTTGCCAAATTATATATTATCACTCTCAAGTTTCAGGTTCACCTCTATTTTGAGTTAGGCATAAGTTCATCCCAAAAGCTCTTGAAAAAACCGTATCTGTTCAATGCTATCTCTGCATTTACTTCACCACCACCATTAAGTAAAGCTTTACGATCTGAGAATCCTTTGTTATAAGCAGCTTGTGCTACTCTGTTTTCAGCGCCTCTACTGGTGTCAAGATAGAAGAACTCATTGGTTCCCTGACTTACAGCATAACCCTGTGAATACTCAAGCAATGACTTAATATTTGTGGCTTGGTTTGCATTACGGCATTCATAAACATCAATACCATTCATTTTCACATTAATGGTGTTAATAAGAGCGTGAACTGAATTAACAATACCATTTCGATCTGCACCAGCAATGTCAGCTCCATCTGCAAGCTTATTTTCTTTGAAAATAACATTAAAACGGGCATTATACCAGTCAAATGGTGTAGTCTCTCCACTGTTATCAACAACGAAACGGTAACCTGTTTTCCTCTGATGATCATTGTTTGCTACTACAGTATTAAGTGCTGTCTCTAGTTCGAACACTACATCTTCATATCTTTCGATATATTTTGAGTCACGATAGTTTGACATATATTATTGTGTTAGATAAAAGTTATTTTATTTTACGCGGTCGGCCTCTCTTTCTTTTGATTAAACCACCAGTCTGGCTCACACTCTCAGTTCCACTCTTGTTTCCACTTTTTCTCTTTTTCAAAAGTTCTATGATTTTGTCACCAGCTTTTTTGCCAGCATGTTCACCAATTGTTGTGGCTGCTTTTTTTCCAGCTGTTTTGATCATATCAGTCACAATACCTTCACCATGTTGTTCATATTTTTTAAACTCAAACCGTTTCATATACTATTAGGTTTTATAATTCCACACCTCTCAAGAATAACTCAATATACCAATCTATCCCATTTAAATCAACTGGAGCTCTAGAAGAGTCTGTGACATAAAAGCGTATTGAGCTGATTGTATGTGTTGAGACAGGATTCCATGAAAGAAAACGAGGTTTGTAAGTGAAAGGTAAACTTCTAACGAGATCTGTGACTGGTATAACTGCGATTGTATTTGTGCTATTTCCATCAACAATGCTATCTATCACCATATCACAATTGATATAAATTTCATCTACTCCTCTTGTAATATCAGGTAGATTTGTTCCATATTCTGTGGCTGGAACTAATTTTGAATCGAAACCGATAAGTTTTCTGAAATCAAGATTCCTCAGATCCACACGATAATTTTCATTGAGTTCAATCAAAATGCGATATGTTGACAAAACGAAATACATGTTAATACCATACAGGAATTTTGATTTGTCTGTTTCAGATGGATTCAGTACATGGCTGTTTTTTCTCATATACTCATGAATGTAACTATTGATATCGTCGTATGAATACATCCCGTTAACGAATGTTATTGTTTCCCAGTTTACACCTTTGTCATAGCTGTATTTCATTTGATTATTTTCAAAAACATCTCTGATATTGTACCAACTGTATGTCATATTGATGACATTCACAGCCATTTCATATTTTAAATCATTCGTTAATTTAAGAGGTGTATTGAATCTTTTTTCAAAATCATGACTCTTACTGACACCAATTTTGTCTCTGTTTTTACTGTTGAATCGTAATGAAATTTCTGTCATATACTTTTACATTAGATATTTCATCATTATTTTATTTAGCTCACCGGTTTTCAGGATTCCCAGTCTGTTCAATGTATGCAATATATTTGTGAATTCATTTCTTACACCCATGCTATTGTTGCCGGCTGAAATAGATCCACAAGCCAAAAATGCACCCCTTGAACCCATTCCTTTCCCTGTTTTGTATTTGTAATAAGCTAATACATCATCAATCGTTTCTCTGTATTTCTTCAAAGCTTGTATTTCTCTGTCAAAAGATTCTTTTTCTTCTGCACTCATTAATTTTTTTTCTTCTTCCCATATCCTTGGCAATTTCTGCAGATTTCACCCTTTCCTCGACAAGTTTTTGTGGGGCGACTTGAGTCAAATCGCTTGGTTTCAAAAGCTTGTTATTTTTTAATATAATTCTGTCATCTTTATCGAGATAGTTATCGATCGATAATATGTTGGGTGTCCGATCATCTTTTTCAGGTGCTTCAATTGTCAAAGGAAGTTCCGTTCCCATTGTAATTGCTCTGCGATTAGCTTCAATAACATCATCAAGTCCTTGTGTTAAAGCCTGTTGATTTTTTTTCAACTGTTTAATGACTTCATCCTGTTTTTTGTCGACACTTTCTTTCACACTCTTCTGGACATCAATAGAGGGTTTCAGTAATTCTGATGTTGTATCATATGCATCCTGTTTTCTGTATTCATAAGTCTTGATAACATCACGAACTTCTCTTGTTTTGTTTCCGGCTTCAATTCCACTTTTTAGAAGCCTTTTCATTCGTTCTATATCCATATACAATTGTGTTAGACTAATCTAAACTATTAACATATGGAAATCCCTAATTATGATATTCAGGGTTTAAAGAATCCATTCAGACAGTTGTATCCGTATATGCCAAAAGATACATTTAGAATGTTATTGGCTGGTAATTCTGGATCTGGAAAGACAACATTGTTCATGCATCTGATTATGGAACCGTTGGTCTATTATGATCAGATACATCTTTATGCAAAAAATTTGGATCAAGACAAGTACAAATATCTTCGGAAAGTAATGGATGAAATAAGCAGTCTCATTGGATATCCTGCCTTGGTTTGCAGTCAAGAAGAGATATTGCCAGTTGAACAAATAAAAGACACAGATTTGCAGCGATTGGTTGTTTTTGATGATTTTGTCACTGATAAAAAACAAGATCAAATCATAAGCTATTTCATTCAGGGGAGACACAAGAACTGTTCAGTCATATATCTCACACAATCATTCTATGGCTGTCCAAAATCAATCAGACTCAATTGCAGTCACTTCTGCCTTTATGATTTCCCATCCTCAAGAGAAAGGAACTTGATTGCACAAGAACTTGGAATCGACAAGAAGAAATACATTGAAGCAACCAAGAAACCATATTCCTTCTGTTATGTTGACAAGCCGATGAAGACAATCAAGAGGAATTTTTATGGTGCTGTTTAATCTAATCTAATATTATATGGCAATCAATAATTTCCAAAATGTTGAAAAACAGGAGAATCCAAAAACAGAAAGAATCGAAAAATTAACTTCAATCAAACCTTCTAATGTTGAAACACCATTTGAAATCGCTGAAAAAATCAAAATGGAAGTAAACAGGAGGACACAAAAAGTATTGAAAAACAATAAGAGACTACCTGTCATCTATGAAACCATACCACCTGAATTCTTGGAAGATGACAGCAGTAGTGATGAAGAAGATTAATCTAACAAGATTGTATAATGGGAGTTTTTAATTCTCCACAAGATCAAGATTAAACAAAAACTGGTGAAAGAGGCCCAGCTGGTCCAATTGGTCCCAAAGGTGAAAAAGGTGATAGAGGTGAAAGAGGTCCAAAAGGTGATAAAGGTGATAGAGGTCCATTTGGTTTCAAAGGTAATAAAGGTGAAACAGGTGATGGATTTAGATTAACACAAGATGGCAATTATGATATTGAAAATAAACGTTTGACAAATGTTGGTGATCCAGTAAATCATTATGATTCTACTAACTTGGGATATGTTAATGATGCTGTTTTATCAATTGAAGGAACACGTGTTAATCCATTTAAATTTCTTCTTGAAGATACATCAAAAACAACTATTCTTAGAAATGCGAATAATCTGCAATTGGAAGATTTTGACAAAAGCCCTTACTCATTTAATAAAATAGCCTTGTCTTTTGTTATTCCTACTGCTGGTCTTACAACTGTTCTTCGTTTTGATCTGACACAACTGGAAGTTTCAAAGTACACTTTAGTTGTTGAGTTTTATACTGATGGTAGCCCAAATAATGCAACAGTCGATGACGACAATCTGTCATCAAATTTAATTGAAAGAAAGGATTCAATAAAAAGAGCATTTCCAAAGACTCATCTTGTTGATGGTTATCTTAAGAGAATATTCTTCCTTGAAAAAACAAGTCATGGTTCCACATCAATGGAGTTATTGTTGATTTCACCATATTTACAAAATAATAAAAAACATTATGTTATAGTTTATGGTGTTTATGGATTTTCTAATATCATTTTATCACATATTCACGACCCAGCTTTTGAAATAGAAGAAGGAAGAATTGTATTTGATCGTGAGCTTAAAATGAGTTTTCGTAGAATAGTCAATGTTGCATACCCTATATTACAACAAGACTGTGCAAATAAAAAATACGTTGATGATGCTGCCATATATCTGACGAATAATAAAGCGAATATAGCATATGTTAATTCTAACTTTGTGAAAAAAGATGGAAGCGTTGCAATGACTTCTGATTTGAATCTTGGAGGTAACAAATTGACTAATGTAGCAGCGCCAACAGCAAACAATGATACAGCTACAAAGGGGTATGTTGATACTGAAATTGCTGGAATTACTGGCATTGATGTTTCACCATTTCTTAAAAAAGATGGAAGTGTTGCAATGACTGGTGATCTTGACATGGGTGACAATGAAATAACAAATGTTGGGGCTCCAACTTCTGACAAAGATTCTGCCAACAAAAAGTATGTTGATGACCTTGTTTTTTCAGCATCTGGAGCACAAAAAAATCCATTCGCTTTTCTGTTAAAAGACATATCCAAGTCTTCTGTAGTTAGTGATGCAACAAACCTTCAAATTGAGAATTTTAACAGATCACCTTATCACATAAACAAGTCGTCATTGTCTTTTATCATTTCACATAGTGGTAACTTTACATCCAAAATTCGTTTTAATGTGACATCTTTAAGAAATGGACAGTATACATTTGTTACTGAGTTTTTCTCACCATCAGACCCAAGAAGTGCAACAGTCGATTTAACCCTTCCAACTGTAAATATACGAGATGCGGGACAGCCGTTTCAAAAACCTTTTCCCCAAACTCCACACGTTGATGGTTATATGAAGAAGCTTTTCCGAATCGAAAAAACCAGTGGTGGGCAAGCGGCAATACAGGTGGAACTTTCCAGCACTGCTCCTGCGTCTAACACAAAACACATATCATCGTTTATGGGGCCTATGGCTATCATACCAATTTGTCTTACTTTCTCCATGACCCAGCTTATGAAATTGAAAACGGCCATGTTGCGTTTGGTAGTAATATTGACATGAAACTAAACAAAATCCTCAACCTGCAGGATAACCCCTCAAACCCACAAGATGCTGTAAACAAAAGTTATGTTGATAATCAGGTTTCGCTAAAATTAAACACAACAGCACAACAAAATCTAAATATGAACAACAATGCCATTACTGATCTTGCTCCACCCGTAAATTTAGATGATGCGGTTACAAAAAGATATACCGACGAGTATTTTCTTCGACGAGACGGTTCGACTGCAATGTATGGCGATTTGTCAATGGGTGGAAATAGAGTGACGAATTTAGCGGACCCTTCGAATGAAACTGATGCAGTGAACTTCAGAGTTTTAAATCGAGCTGGAATAGCTATGAGAGCGAACGCTTTATTATTGAATGGAACAAACGCGATGGCAGCGGATATGAAACTTGGAGGGCATAAAATCATTAACTTGAAAGAAGGAACAAATAAAACCGATGCCGTAAATTTAGATCAATTAGAAAAAAGTCATATTTCATCTGCTTCTCATCCAAAGAATGCTTTCAAATATTTGATGAATGATATCGATGAAATTAGCACTGAATATGGCTTGAAAGTTAATGGATATGTCAATTTACCTCGTTCACCACATTTGATTTTAAAAAAGGTCATTGATGTAGACTTGAATAAAGAAGCTAATCATATTTACAGAGCTAGAATTGGATTTAATATGTATACAATAAAAGATGGAAAATACACTTTCATTCTTGAATGGCTATTTCCTGATTATGAAGGAATGAATCTTAGTAGTGTAACATTCAATGCAACTGGTGGAATTACAATTCATGAAACTGTAGGTAGAAAATTTGACAACAGAAATGAAGATCATTCGAGATATTTATTATGGATTGAAAAACCTTCAGTAAGTTCACCACCTGAATATTTATATTGTACGATTCATATTAATGCTAACCCAACTTATCCAAATAAGTACAAAGTTCATTGTGTTGCATATGGTATTGATTTTGAAGCTGTAGACGTTCCATCAAGTGTTTACGACTTCGCAGAAGCTTATAAAATCGTGAATGAAAAAATGCAATTACAAACTGATTTAGATTTGAATGGACATGCTTTGATTAATAATTCATCAAACTTATTTGACGGTCAAAATGGTGAATTGACAATGCTAAATAATATTAATATGAACAGCTTTCTTATAAGTGAGGCCAAACTTGGTGGTGATTTAAATCTGAATGGCTATAGAATTCATAATAATAGTTTGAATCTATTTCGTTCAAGCGTTACAGGTGTAATTATGGAAACAGCTTTCGATCTCGGAGGATTTGCTCTCTATCAGCCAAAATTAGGAGGTGATCTAAATTTGAATGGGAATAATATAATTGGTCAAATACAATATTTAAATTGCTTTGTCAAAGCCAATCGAGGACATGATAAGAATGTTTTAAAGCCTGTATTGATAAATGGCTCTGAATTTTTAGTTATTCACAACAATAACTTTCATATTAAGAATATGTATGTATTACAAGGAACAAAACCCGGAATATTCTACTTCAAGACAAAAGCTGAAGGTGGTAGGCCTTTGCCATTACCAGCAACTATTTATGAAGACAGACAATCTTCTTTAAGTAGAAACATCACAACGGTCAACATCAACAAATCATTATCGAGAGGCTATTTAATCATTGATTATTCACATCCTAATACAGGTGCATTTGATACAACATTCACACTTGAAGTGGTTATGAATTAATCTAAATTAATATTATAATGGGAGTTTTTAATTCTCCACAAAATCAAGATAATAAAGGTGATAAAGGCGATACTGGTGCAATTGGTCCTAAAGGTGATAAAGGTGATCATGGAAATGGTTTTACATTAACACAAGATGGTCACTATGATCTTGGAAACAAACATTTGACTAATGTAAAAGCAGGCAATTTTTCTGATCATGTTGTTATCAAATCACAAGTTTCAGATATTGTCAGAGATAGTTTTTTGGATTTATGGGTTTCTGAATTCATCAGATTATACTCAAAATGCGTTTATCAAATCGACAGAGCGAATAATAATTTTGTAGATATGAATGCAGACAGAAAAGTTGAAACATTGTACGATCTCTCGAATGAAGAAAATAATGCAACACAATCAACTTTAAACATAAGACCCACTGTTTGTACCAAGGCTGAGAAACATAATGGACGTTATTTTTTGAAGTTTGATGGATCACAGAGAATGATAAGTCAAATCAATTTGAATAATGATGTTGTTAATGTCTTCATTGTTTATAAATTAAATTCAAATACAGGTGGAAGTCCATGGAAAAATGGTCTTTTTGGTCATGATAATAGAGGTTATGATAAGTTTGTCAGCTATAACAATGGTTCAAATTTAGTTATAAGTGGTGTTGATCAATCAAATTGTGTATATTTTGGTTCAGCAGCATCTATACAAAGTTTCAGAAAAATAGCAGATTATTCAGTAAATGATTTGGGTCAAATAAATGTTTGGCACTGCTTGTCTGTTCACTGGGATAATTTATCTTCTCCAAAAACAAACACAAGTAAAATCTATTGGAATAAAAAACATATTGGAAGTTTTACAGCGGCTAACAGAAATGGTAGTCGGCAAATGACTTTTGGTGATTTGGATCCTAGCTCCATCGCACCTCTTGACGGTAGTGTTATTTTTTTCTGTGTGTACTTGGATTCTATATTAGACGAAAAAACAATTTCAGATCATCATCAAATTTTAATCCAACGATATAATATAAATGAACAAAATAATTAGATATGTGAGATGGTTTACTCGGGATGCCGAACGGAAAAACCCTGGTGTTGACAAGAGGATTTTGAAATCAGCTTTGGTTTATCAGTTTCTATATCACAAACATTTTAACAAGTATGTTGAGGTGAGAGATATCCTTTTGGAGCATGAAGACATTGGATTAATTGGATATGGTGATGGTTGCTTGACACATTTGCTGGAGCATACTCTTGGATGGATTAATGTGTTGCAAACACATGCAATATTACATGATGCTTTCGGTCGATTCTACGTCAAACATTCACTTGACAGAGGATATTCTTATGCTTTCCCCCGTTTCATGACAACGAAATTTAACAAATTGTCACCTCTAAGTGGACAATTGTCTGGTTTGTGGTACTGTGTGTTGAACAGAATCGTTATATAAGCATATTGTATGAAAGACAGAAAGAGCATATTCAACTGGAACCATATTTCAGGTGAATTAACAGAAGATCAGGTAAATGAATTAAAAGCCTATTACCGAACATATCACAGAAAGTGTTGGGCTCATAAACAGGCGGTTAAACGGTTCAAAAAATGGAAATTACTTGGGAACTCATTGTCCATCATCTTTGCAACTGGAGGTCTCGCCACAAGCGTTGCAACAGGTGGTGTTAGTTTGGTAGCCATCAGTACAGCAGCACTTTTGATACAAGGGTGGATGAAGCATAAAAACCTAGATTTGAAAATCCAGAATTGCACATATGCTTATCAAAGCTATCAACATCTACTCAATTCAATAAAAGACAAGTTGAGAAGTGGTGATTTTGATGCTTCAAGTATACAAATCTCAATGAAGAATATCGATGATTATGTGACTGATAATAGTCCAATTATTGATAAGTACCTACAGAAATATGATGAAAAATTCACTGCTTGATAATACGAATAATCTTATCAAATCTCAACAATAGAATCTCAACCCAATATTGATCATAAAATCCAAGCGTCTTTTTTGATCTAGTAACTTTTATTTCATCAAATGGAAGATCAAGCATTAAAAATATTTGCTTAAGCATAAATTTCGTACTTATCATCCTTTTACGATTCTTATTCACCAAAGGAAGGACAGTGTCTATCTCTTGGAATATTTTCAATATTTTGCCTTTATCTTTTACAGAAATTTGAAGTCCATTCTTACGACATATACCATTTATCACATTTTCAATATGGTACTTCCGATGATATACAGATTTTCGCTATATTTTATACATATTATTATGAAAGTCAACGTACTCTTTACAATAATCATAACCATGAACTGAACCACAATTTAGACAAACATTTTCACCATCATCGTTAATATTTTCTGATTATCACAGCAAGGAGCTTTCACACTTTTAACAACTTTGACCAATAGCTGATCACAAAAAGAACATGTGAACTCTCCCATATTCTTTAATTCATTGTGGATTACTGAATTACAACTCATTCTATAATATTATGTGATATTTTATTTTTAAACCATGAGACGAAACCAGTGAGAAATAATAGCTATAGGCGATGACTTATTTCCTGTTTTTCCGAGAATGTCACGCTTGGTTATTTTTCCGAGAATGTCACGCATTTTAATAAACTATAGATTCCATCAGATTGAACCATAAATTCAAAAGTGTGCTGACCTTGGTTCCATCAGATTGAACAACTATAGATTCCATCAAATTAAATAACTATATATTCCATCAAATTAAATAACTATATATTCCATCAAATTAAATAACTATATATTCCAGAATACGAGATCATTTTGCTAAAACACCTCCTAAATTAATTTTTGATCTGGTACCCCCAAACACTATACTACTAACTGCGCCTTAGAGAGAAAAATCCCTAAAACTTGTAGAAAATTATGTGAAGTTCCGATTTTTTTTGCCAATCGGAGATATTCCAGCCTTCTTTACATGCCTACGTAAGTAACTGTTGTTAACGAACATAACTGCAATGATAATGACGAAATGGTATGAATTTGCATGCTTATGACGTCATAAATCTCACAAAAACGCAAATTTCCAAAAATTGATACGTAGAGTTTTGCACCTTGGCGATCGTTAACCATTGGCACCATTTTCGATATCCAGAAGTGTACGCCACTCACATTTTAGGCCTTTTTCTTTCTGGTCACATGACCAACCAAATATGGGTGTGACTCGAAAATCTTGTAAACCTTTTTTATTGTAAAAACATAGCCAGACAGCTTGCTTGTGCAAGTTAGGGTTTCCAAGATATGAGGGTTGGGAACGTTCCATAGCAACAATGTTAGCTCAATTTGTAGTTAGGTTAGTCCCCCCTTAAACCTTTTCCCCACATTTTCTGTACAATAACAATTCAAATGCCATTTTGAAGAAATTGAAGCATGCATTTTGGCTTATGATGAAAAATGAAAAAATTAGAATGGAAAATGTGCTTCTTTGACCACTCTTTTGAGCATAAGCTTTTTGTTTCTCATTTTGTCGCAAAACCCATGCTTGAATTCCAAGAAAATATGATGTTCTTTCGAATTGTTTTAAAATCCACCAACTACAATTATCTCTCCAGGAGAAAAGTTCTTTTCTCGTGGCACTGGAAGTGGCGAGTGAATTTTCATGGGCCTGGTGCCTAGGCATTTTTGGCCAGTCACAGCGACTACACTCGAACCTGAACTCTTCAACTGTGTTTTGTTTTACCGAACAAAATTCGAATTCAGTTTCTTTTTCACAGTCACAGTGTTGCAGATGGCTTAAATTACTGTTAACAGTTTGTGTCTCCGCATCTTTGAGATTTCGATTCCCAACCTGAAACTGGAAATCTTTTACTGTCACCTTTTCAAAATTTCCCCATCGACATGCAGCCATCGCTGCAGCTTTCTGCTTACATCTGTACATGGATAACATTTTTGAGCAGAACACTCAAGTTTTAAAACTATAGGCTCGACTCACATGTTGTAAACGTAAAGCAGAAAATTAATCAATAAAAATCTAAACAAAAAGTTTTTCTTGTGTTTGTTGCAATGAAGTAAAATAAAGTTACCGGCGACTTGAATTGGCAATAGGCCGGCGCCAAAAAAAGTGCGCGAAAAAATTTTGGCTGACCAGAAGTGACATTGCACTTGGGTTGCAACCGTGTACCTTAGCAATGAGATACTTCAATGGGCCCTTAAATCTCCAATTTTGCAGCAATCACAGACTTGTTTTAGCTTATTCCAGAAATTTATTTGACTTGGGGAAGTTCTACTTAAAACAACTAAGAGTCTCGGATGCCATAATGTAGTCTCGTTTGGTAATGAACAGTTCATGTACATGAAAATTATAAGGAGTTTTATATTTTAACTTTGTTTCCATGATACAAGGTCATGTGACCACCAATTAAATAAAAATTTACCAAATATCAATTACGAGTAGTGAATTATATTTTGTGGGCAAGTTTGGTAAGTAAAGGTGTATGTTTAGGGAAGATATAAAGGATTTTCTATTGCAGCCTTGTTTCCATGCTGGCCTCCATAGGTCAGAAATTGGAACCCTCATAAATCCCGTCTTAACAAGTTGCAAAGTTGATACGAAAACTTTTCATGTCTACTAGGTCCTAATGAACATTTCTAGACTAGTGGCTTGCTTTCAACATAAATTTCCCACGGGACCTTAAATTATGACATTTGCTCCGTGACTAAATATACCTTTGTGGAGTTGGAAAGTGGAAAGCTAATACGATTAAGTACACAAGCTGTGAGAACTGAAGACGGAAATCGATGAAAATTTCACGCTAATATCTTAAAAGCGATGATGAAATTGCTTTTCCTATTGACAATTTTTCTTGTCACCCGAAGAAGAATGCAGCAGGGAAGAATGAATGTCTCAATAATCAAAACAAGTTATTTCAATGCCACTAGCACTGAAGGACATGGTTGGAGTTCAAGACAAGAGAACACAGAGAAAACAACACCAAAAGCATATATTTATATAACAAAACTAGGCATGCTATGGCCACTGAGTGTTTGGAAATAAATTTCTTGCGACCATAAGCATTGAAATAAGACATTTCCTATCCTCAGGCGCTTCAGACAAGGACCAAAAGCAACTAATTTGTTTGAGCAAACTATAAGGATTGGAAGATTCAGCAATGGATTGAATCCCCTGTCGCATAATGAGTACTGTGTGTTGTTGCATATCAGGTTAAAGCTTAGATCTGAGTGGTTTCAATAAGCACCGATGTCCGACAAAAAGCATTGGCGACTTTGATCAGAGACGTCAGCTACTTTTTCCCTAAATTGAAGTAATTAAAGAGCAATTCTTTATTTTTTCTTTAATACCGTCCCCTACTCTACTCCAACTTGCTGCCAACTTCAAATTTTATTGAAACCCTTGGATCTTTTATGTTTGACACACTATACAATGCCACAATCACTACATTGAATCAATGTAAACAAAGTAACCAGCAGAGCTTTTCTACCAAAAAAACCCATATTTAGACATGCAACACATTTGTTTTGGAAGAAAACTATGATCAATTTTACTGCTTAAACGGAGACAGGCATGTATTGAATTCTTATTTTATCAAAGACGAGATCACAATTTACTTGTGATTACTGATATGTCTGACATGGCTTTCCAAGTCGGAGGCATATTACAATGGAGGCTATTGTTATTCAATGATATAAATGTAAATGAAATAGTCATGTATTCTGAAATCTAGCCGCCAAAGCACTGATCTTGTTCAGAAAGTCTATATCCTTTGGCTAAAATAAAAGATCAGTAACTATAAAAATTATTTTGAAAGTAATTTAATATTGGGCAAAGAACAGTTACCATGCTGTAACTTTCGGGGTGTCACACAATGCTCTCTCTGATGGGAGGTTGCGTGCAGGCGAGAATACATCATTAGATAGACTCTGGGAAAGAGGTTGCATTACTACATTGTACATGTAGTCAGGTGTAGATTGCAATTAGTGAAGCAAGATGCATGCATGAGCTGGCTCACAGGAGCCTTTGATTAATATTATCCAAGAGAAAAGAAATTTCTATGGATGACCAGTCAAACTACCCAGAAGACCACTGTGTGCTTGTCCAAAAGGGACAATAAATCAATATTAATTTTATCTATTTAAATCAACTTTTGTATATCTATGCCACAATTAGCTTACATATATATAGGATATTACGTGGCCATGTGGAGATATGGAATTTCTCTTCCAGTGTTAGAAAAATATTTCACGAGTGAGCGCAGTGAATGAGTGAAATATTTTTCAACACAAGAAGAGGAATTTCTTATCTCTAAGCGGCCTTGTACAATAATGTTCAGTATTATATAAAGACCAATGAAATACCAAAGCATTTCACTTTTGCAACAAAAGGCACGAGTTATTTATATGTAACCATAGCAACAGTGATCTTTTCACAAGCGAAGATAGCATTTTATTTTCATGTGTAAAGATATCATGTTTTCATGCAAAAGCTCACCTGCTATTTCATTGGTGTTTATATAATACACTGTAAAGTTACATTGTATGTTGTCCTGGTCAAAATGAAATTCAGGTCAAAATGATTTTAATCTAAAGGAGAGGAAAATTCATTTTCAGCCTGATTTGTTCAAAGAGAAGTGGCAGCCATTAACTGATAATTTATTAACAAAAAAAAAATAATGATGATGATGATGATGATCATACATGTAAATTGTAATAAGTGGCTCTTTGCCTACTAATATTTATTACAAATCTCAAAAAAAAAATCAGATTAAATCAAATGTTGGTTTTGAGGAGGGGAAAACCAGAGTACCTGGAGAAAAACCTCTTGTGACATATTATAGCTATATGTCATAATTAATTATTTTGCTTACATGTAGCTTCATAGGCTGACTAACTCATTATTAAAAGTGTAATTATTTTCTTGCACTGTACTGTAGAAGAGGAGAGGAGATCAAGATGATTTGAAAGGGATAAAAATTAAAAAAATCACAATGCTTTGTTTGTTTGGTTCACTGTGCCTGAAAAAGCCACAACCTTGTACTGCAGTTTAGTTCACTTCATTATTTTTTCAAGCTGGATTTAGTGAACAAGTAATGTAGTCATCTCTCAGAAGAAACACGGTAACGTTAAAATTCGAAATTAGTTGAAAGAAAATGTTAAAAATGTGACCAGCGTTTTTAATTAAGGAAATGGTGTTTTTGAAGTTTTGATGCAAAAGTTCATGTACAATCAAGTATACATCACATGCACCGTATACCGTATACCTAAGTTGGAGTACAATGAATTCTGCTCTTTGAAGCAAACTCCTGCCACTAGTACTGCAAAAGCTAAAATTTTGAGCAAATACCCTGATATCTCCGATTGGAAAAAGCTGTACTCTTTAGCTTTTGAAACTATGTTAGATACAAGACTAAAAGAATTCCAATATAAAATTTGAAACCTGATTATTTTCACCAATAAAAAAACTTCATTGGTTCAAAATGGTGGAATCCCCTTTATGGGCCTTTTGCAATGCAGAGGAGGAATCCCTGGAGCATTAATTTTATTGTATTCTTGTAAGTCATTGAGTTTCCTTTGGGTTTCCGTTGATAACACTAATTTGTCTTTATAACTACTGAAGGAATTACCCTGTTTAAATAAAAGTATCTACTATCTACAGTACTACTACTTTTGGAAAGAACTTCTTTCTTGGATTGCAGTGGATGCCACTATTGTGCTTAATGTCTCACTTTTAGTTGTCCTTTTGGGGAAATTTGATCTTGATCCCTTGCTGGCTAAACATTAATTTTTATTAATTTACAAGTGCAAGCTTTCTATTAATTGAAGGGCTGAGAGCATAACCGACCCAAATGACTTTTAGGGCCTTTTTTTGTACACGCTTTTTCTTAAAAAAGAGTGGAAAATGGTCAAAAAAAATTATGGGGCAAATTTGTTCTATTGAATCAAAGGTCACATGCAACTTTTCAAGGTGACAGCGCCCTCTGTGATCACAATAAATTCTGGGAATCAAATGGCCTCTCGAACGCGGAAAACACCGAATCAAGGTTCCCATTTTTTCGCCTAAGTCAAAAAACAACTCTCCTTTCCCAATTTCTGCCACTGCAACCTTTGGCAAATGGGCCAACACTCTCAACTACGGGCCGCTTTTAACATGAGAGTTGCTGTCAGACTGTCCCACCTGGCTCACTGCTCTGTACTGCAAAACACTGATTTGCTCACTCCAGCAGTCAACTTAAATCTCTTCGCATTTGGCAAGCACAGAGAAACACCACTCACTTCTTTGAGAAGTGTCTGACTTGTGGACCTACAGACTTTAAATGGCGTCTTTTCGACCACCAGGCTGGCAAGTTTCCATTAAATTTACCTAGCGATCGACACCTCAGAGCCACGTAAGTTTCCTATCAAGAAAACTTAAATCGATCTTTTAACTGCCAAACGTGTAGTCTAGTCACACTATCAAACAATTCTTATCTACCAGTCAATCATTTCTCATCTTCTTCAGGGAATTCAATTCGCGCATGAATATTAATACGCATACAAATGAGCGTAGCTGAATAATATTATTATCCCATCTGTTCTACTGTAGTCTTCAAAGCTACAATGTAGGTTAAAAGCAACCTATAAATTAGAATAGTTATTATATATTGCAAAAGAGAAGAGAATTTTTACTAACCCATTACAAAACGTGGGGTAATCTTCTCTCCTGGCTGTCTAGATGCCTTACATCAACATATACAGTTATTGTACCACTCAGAGATATGCGGCCAAAAATCGACGCATTGGCAAGAAATGCGTTAACACATTTGCAAATGTGCTGTGCATGGAAAGCACACAAAGAAAAGCTCATTAGTATGTACATGGGATACAGTGTAGCTTATCATTTTCCTGTAGTTAATATCTCATTACTTATCTAAAACGACCTACAACTTCTGTTCCACAACTTTTTAGCTTGCACCAGCGAGTGTGAATTTTCGGCATCACAGCAAACATATAATAGTGATATCTCCAGTTCTACAAGGTATACAGAGACGATTGAAATGGCAAAATACTCTCTCTTCAAGACTGAAATTTGACATAAAGCTGTCTACGATGCGTTGTTTAAAAAAGAGTAATTTCTTTGCAAGCAATGTCTACTGTGTTGTTATTTTTAGCTCGCACAAGCAAGCATGAATTTTCGGCATTGAGGCAAACGTAAAATAATGATATCTCCAGTTTTACAAGGCGCACAGAGATGATTGAAATGGCAAAATACTTTTTCTTCAAGGTTGAAATTTGATATAAAGCTGTCTATGATGCATCGTTTAAAAAAGAGTTATTTCTTTGGATTTAACAATGTCTACTGTGTTGTTATTTTTAGCTCTCACCAGCGAGCGTGAATTTTTGGCGTTGCGGCAAACGTAAAATAGTGATATCTCCGGTTTTACAAGGCACACAGAGAAGATTAAAATGCCAAATACTCTTTCTTCAAGGTTGAATTCAATATAAAGCTGATGATGATCTGTTTAAAAAAAGAGTAATTTATTTTTAGCTTGCACCAGAGAACATGAATTTTCAGTGTCCTGGCAAACATAAAATCGTGATATTTCCAGGTCTACAAGGCATACAAAGATGATTAAAACGGCAAAATACTCTTTCTTTGAGGCTGAAATTCGATATAAAGCTGTCTATGATGCATTGTTTAAATAAAAGTAATCTCTTTGCAAACAATGTCTACTGTGTTGTTATTTTTAGCTCGCACTGGTCAGCGAGCGTGAATTTTTGGTGTTGTGGCAAACATAAAATAGTGATATCCCTGGTTCTACAAGGCACACAGAGAAGATTGAAATGGCAAAATACTCTTTCTTCAAGACTGAAATTCGACATAAAGCTGTCTATGATGCATCATTTAAAAAAGAGTTATTTCTTTAGAAACAATGTCTACTGTGTTGTTATTTTTAGCTTGCACCAGCGAGCGTGAATTTTTGGCGTTGTGGCAAACGTAAAATAGTGATATCTCCAGTTTTATAAGGCACACAGAGAGGATTAAAACAGCAAAATACTCTTTCTTCAAGGTTGAAATTCAATATAAAGCTGTCTATGATGTGCTGTTCAAAAAAGAGTAATTTCTTTGTAAGCAATGTCTACTGTCTTGTCATTTTTAGCTCGCACCAACAAGCATGAACTTTTGGCGTCCGGCAAACATACGTGTAAATTAGTGATATCTCCGGCTCTACAAGGCATACAGAGACGATTAAAATGGTAAAATACTCTTTCTTCAAGGTTGAAATTCAATATAAAGCTGTCTAAGATGCACTGTTTAAATAAAAAAGAGTAAATTTCTTTGCAAGCCATGTCTACTGTCTTGTCATTTTTAGCTCGCACCAGCAAGCATGAATTTTCTCCGCATTACAGCAAACATAAAAAATAATAGTGATATCTCTGGTTCTACAAGGCGCACAGAGGCAATTAAAACGGCAAAATACTCTTTCTTTGAGGCTGAAATTCAATATAAAGCTGTCTATGATGTGCTGTTTAAAAAAAGAGTAATTTCTTTTCAAGCAAAGTCTACTATGTTGTTATTTTAAGCTCAGACCAGCAATCATAATTTTTTTTGGCGTCACAGCAAACATAAAATAGTGATACAGCTGTAGATGTATCTCCAGTTCTACAAGGTGCACAGAGACGATTAACAACGGCAAAATACTCTTTCTTCAAGGCTGAAATTCTATAAGGTTATTTGACCATCTATAATGTACCCCCTACTTGTTTGGGGAAGGGGAGGGGGGAGGGGGGTGGGGGGTGAGCAAAAAAGCAAAGTTTTGATGCCTTGGAGGCAATAGACTAATATCACGCTTGTTGTGAACAATATATTTGCCTGTCCAGCCTCGTCCACAAAACAAGCAAACACAAAGGACCTTAATCCAATGGGAGCAAGAACTCATCCTGATGACGAGTCTGGACGGGCAAAATCTATTGTTCATCACAAATGTGATATCAGTCTACAAATGTTTGCACTGCTAGAATCATAATTATTATTATAACTTACCAAAGGATACACCTTCAACTAACATGTATGTATGCCAGCTTGTACATTGGGTTAAGTTATCAGATATAATTGAAGGCCTAAATTTGATTGAAAGAAGATGTAATGCAACTTGCAAACCACTCCCATTGAAGGTTGGTTTCTTGGTGTACGTAAGAAAAAATGCATTTCTGGATTCTGGATGAATCAGTCAAAAAAATACCATGCAATGTTTTTCCATCTAATTGCAGTTCACATGCAGAAATTCAGACAAATCCAAGCAAAATCGAAAAACGACTCAAAATTCGACATAGGATGGTTATGCTCCGAGGCCTTCAATTCTCTGGTGGAGTATGCTAATTAACAATGCCCAAGGGTATTCTTTGAGTGAAAGACTAAGCGCCAAATGCTCGTAACCGATTTAAGAGAACACAGAACGTTTCTGTTCAGTTAGACGTAATGCGCAATGTGTCGTTTTTGCTTAATCAAAACACTCGACAAGCTCGCTTGGCACGAAAACAGTGCACAATATTCGTGGTTGACTTACAAAAAAAACAGCACACAGTAGCCTTGGTTGATCTCAGGTCAGCGCGCAAAGATTTTGTCCGACCTGAAAACAGCACTCACTCCGAAGAGATTCAGGGTTATTGTTGGGTTTAGGTTGGACTTAACATTAGGGTTAGAGCGTCGGCTAGGGCTAGGGATAGGGTTAGGGACATGGTTAGGGTTAGTGTTGATGTTAACGTCAACGCTAGCGTTAAAGCGCGGTTGTTTGAGTCCGATTCAGCTTGACTTAAGGGTTCGTCCGAGTCGAAAACAGCGCCTAGTTGCCTTGGTTGACTCTAAGTTCTTTCGGAAAGGCTTTGGCCGATATAACACAGCGCTAAAGTCGGTTGTTTGTCTTAAATACAGCATACATCTTAAATCCAGCGTACAAAAACCTCGGTTGGTTCTAAAAAAGTGCCCAAAAAGCTTGCCGATGGCTGAAAAATCACAAAATATTAAAGACGGCTGTTTTGACTTGAAGAAACTTTTTGCCAAGACGACTCCTACTGGTGACCTACACCAAAACTTTGAGTTAATCAGATGTTCTAGGGCAAAAATTAAGAGTCCTAAGAGTACGCTGTTTTCCGTCATGTTTCGTTTACTCAGAACGTTGTGTTGCGTAGTAAATTAAAACTTGCGCGTGGTTTCGTCAGTTGAAACGTTTTCGATGGATTCATTTTCATCGTCAAGTGGAAAACAATGGAATGAAAATCTTATAAAAATTAACGTAAATGACGACAGTGAAAGAATTTGACAGAAATACTTAACTCTTTTGTGAAATTAACTTGGCTCCAAAACGTAAAAAAATTTGCATGAAATTCAATCCCTTTATCACGCGTGATGGATTGTCTCATCACAATGACTGTAGTCGCGCACAAATGTTTATCTCGCGTGAGAATACTTTTTGCTGTAGTTTATTAGCCTCCATAGAAGCAAAAAACCGAGGCGATCAACGCAAAAGTGATTTATGTGTTAAAATTCGGCAGCGTGTTTACCAAATATTCATTCTCACTTGTTCATCAGTCACGGATATGTTACGAACCAACAAGCGCGGATGTTACGGCAATTCACCGGTTTTGCAGAAGTTGTGGGTTCGAATCCCCTTACAAGCGGTTTTTTTTTCCGTTTTGTTTTGTTTTGTTTTTGTTTGTTGTTGTTTTTTTTTTGGTTTCACTAATGCTTAAGTTGTGTTCATAACTGCGGCGATCGTTCACGTTATCATCCGTTGTTTACGTAATCTGATTCACACAGACGAATCGCGAGGAGTACCGCTTAATATTGCTTTGAAAGTTTGCCGTGCGCGCCAATGCAACTTTTCCATGGATTGTGTTCAAGATACTCATCGAAAACGGGCAGACTTCACTTCGTGCCGAATGAATTCTCGGTAGCCTTTCCGAAGTTCGACCAACTATTTCACGGCTAACAGTAAAAGCAAGCTGGGATTTCATGTCACGAGTGGTTTCAAAAAATGCGCTCTTCAAAATTAATGAACAATGGAAACCTCGGTGCAGCAGCTAGACAGTTTTCAAAGTTATTTTATAAGGTAGAGTTTTTGCTGAAAACAAGTCATAATCTGCCCCAACCCACCGCCCCCCCGCGAGAGGTTTTGACTTCAGACAGCGCCCTGTTTGACCGCAATGAATTCTGGGATCATTGTCTGCTCCAAGCGCGAAGAACAAGAACTCTTCAAACATACACTTTTCGCCCTAAAGTCCAAAAACCACTCTCGCTTTCCCAGCTTTTAGCACCGCAACCTTTCAGAAATGGAACAAGACTAGCAACGACGCGCCGCTTTTGAGACGAGAGTTGTTTTCAGACTTTTTCCGCCTGGCTTCTACTCTGTACTCCAAAACGCTAATATCTCATCGTGATTTGGTAAGCACAGAGAAAACGCTAACTGGATTCTTTCAGAAACGTTAAGAACTTGCGGATCTCCGGACTTTTCATGACGTCCTTCGATCACCAGGCGGGAAGGCAACCAATAATGCAGTTAATACGTAGCGATCCGCAGCTCCAGCACTCACGTAAGTTTCGTATCCGATGAGCTTAATCGATGTTTTAACCGCCAAATTTATAGTCTACGTCACACTTTCAAACAATCCTTTCTACCCGTCAATCATTTCACGTCCAGTTTTAGTTGTACTCTTCACAAATGTTCACATAATTCACCTATGAATATTAATACGGTATGCATACAAATGAGCTGAACTTTAATTGAAGGCCTCGGAGCATAACCATCCTATGTCGAATTTTGGGTTGTTTTTCGATTTTGCCTGGATTTGCCCGAATTGTTGCATGTAAACTGCAATTTGATTGAAAGAAGATGTAATGCAACTTGCAAACCACTCCCATTGAAGGTTGGTTTCTTGGTGTACGTAAGAAAAAATGCATTTCTGGATTCTGGATGAATCAGTCAAAAAAATACCATGCAATGTTTTTCCATCTAATTGCAGTTCACATGCAGAAATTCAGACAAATCCACTTGCAAAATCGAAAAACGACTCAAAATTCGACATAGGATGGTTATGCTCCGAGGCCTTCAATTATATAAAGTTAGACTAGCCACCCTAATATATAAGATAAATCTCCAGTTAACACCCCCATGTATGCAATTTATGATAACGAGACGCATGCCCGCATATATTCTAAGAAACACAAACAATCTAGCAATTCCTTCCTCTAACAGCTACTAATGAACTATTCCATCACATGCCGAGGCACCATTATCTGGAATCTTCTCTCACCGCTCATAAAAAAAAATTAATGGTAGAGGAATCAAAGCCTTTGCAAAGAAGGCCTGGCAATCCAATTAACTAAGACAATTGGACTTTTAATCCGAGTTGCCTTTTGGTCTTCGGCACATGAATACAGATTTTGTATATTTTTGAGTAGATACCGTATGGAGGTTTTAAAGGTGAAAGGTGGTTTTAAAGGCGAAGGTGATAATGAGGGTCGGCCACATTTTTGTCTGGCTCATATTTCTCTGGGTTTTACTTGTAACAGAACGTCCATTCAACAGCATTAGCTTAACCAGCCAACATCTAACTTCATGGTGTAACCAGGAAGCATATTTTCCGTCTAGAAACATTGCCCTTGGCGGAAGAAATGGGAATTTTTTGGATGGAGTTTCTGTTCCACGGGAGTTCCTGGATTCTCTCTATTGTGTTCATTTTAACAATAGCCATGGAGTTGGATCTAATGAGCCATTGTGCTTGTGGTATTTGGAGATTGGAATCAAGGTTTTCTCGCCCAACCTTTCCTGTGGATATGCAAAACCAAGATTTGCACTTCTTTCATTAACCAAGGTCAAGTTCAGGCGCCATAAATGTCCCTGTAGCTATTATTCCAATTCAATGGCTACTTTTCACCTGCCACTGGTAGGTGATTTGTTATTCAAGCTAAACCCTGGACCAGTGGTCAACTCAACACCTCGTATTGCTTCGACTGTGCAGAATTACAATATTCACAGAAACAAATCACTGTTATCTTCATGCAACTCATTAACCATGTGCTTGTTAAATATACAGTTGCTTAGAAACAAGACTGCAGATTTTGTTGATTATGTATGCGAGACCAAAGTAGATTTATTTGCCATAACAGAGACATGGTTATGTCCAAACGATGATACAGTTAGAAATGAATCATGCCCTGTCGGCTACATGTTGGCTAATCATTCTCAAACTGGCCGTAGGGGAGGTGGCACTGCTTTGGTTTACTGGAATTCACTTACTGTTAAAGTGCCTATGAAGCGAAATTTGTTTCTTGCTAATTTTAAAGTTTACCCCTAAAAACGCAAGATCTCAAAATTTGGGGTGCTTGTGATTAAAATTGTTGATTATACGAGAGTTTGAAGTTGGGCTATTTTGCCTTTAAAAATGGGCAGGGGTCTGGGACGTGATGTGACGTCATTTTGGGTACAAAAATGTGTTTGCGCTTATGAATTATAGTGAAATAGTTGGAATACTTGTCCCAAAAATTACGTCAAAATTACGTCACAGCTATTGTCAAGTGTCTTTTTGGCCGCGCGATTCAAATGCCATTCTTGAGGGCAAAATAGCCCAATTTCAAACGCTTGTATAATCGCCGATTTTAATCAAGAGCACCTCAAATTTTGGAATGTTGAGTTTTATGGATTAAACTTTAAAATTAGAGAGAAACAAATTTCGCTTCATAGGCACTTTAAAAAAACCTCATTCGGGTTTTCCGAATGGACTGTGCAATCTGCATCTCACAATCTCCGTATCGTTGTGATCTACCAGCCGGCGTACTCAGACGAGCACAGAGTTACCATGGGCAACTTTTTTGTTGAATTTGCAGATTATGTTGAGACAATTCTGTTGTCTAATCTACATGTATGGCCTGCCAGGTTATTAACCAGCTTAATAAGCTACAGAGGGTCCAAAATGCTGCCACTAGGTTGATTTTCCAGGAATCTGAATACCATCATGTAAGATTGTTGCTGTTTAATCTGCACTGGCTGCCAGTCAAATTCCGAATTGACTTTAAGATACTACCGTTAACTTATAAGGCTATCAATGGCTTAGCGCCTTCTTATCTCCAGGAACTTATTAATCTTAAAAAAGCATGTAACTCGGGGTGGACTGAGTTTGTTGGTTCTCTACTCTGCTCTGAGAGGTTTTTCTCCGGGTACTCCGGTTTTCCCCTCTCCCCAAAAACCAACATTTGATTTGATTTCATTTGATTTCAGTTCAGTTGATTTAATTTGACTTTATTTGTTTCTGTATTTGCTTGGCCTCACTAGCCTTTGTGCTATAAATACTACCGAGGGTAAATAAAGGTTATTATTATTATTATTATTATTATTATTATGTAAATACAAGCTACGCTCCGATTGTGATGGACTGTTACTAAACCCTGTGAAATTCAAGACTTTAACAACCTTACGATATCGATCTTTTGCTGCTGCTGCTCCTCAACTATGGAACTCATTGCCTAATGCGATCAGGAGTAGCCCCTCAGTAGCATCTTTTAAAAAGACACTCAAGACATTTTTATTCCAGAAAGCTTTTTTGTAATTTTATGTGCTCTTTGATCTCGTTTTTAGTAGGTTTTATGCAATTTTTATTTTTTACAAATTAAGTAGTCTAGGTAATTTTTATCATTTTATTGTAAGTGCTGATAAAATAGCGATATTGATATCGGCGCTATATAAGTTTTATTATCATTATTATTATTATAATTATTATTATTATTATTATTATTATCACCCTTGATCCAATGCGGTCGTTTGTTTTTGTTTTGAAATAGTGCTGTTTTACATAGCTATATTTTGAGATGTAACTACCACTGACATCATTTTATCCAGTAATTTCTGTAATTAATTACTTGTATGTTAGTTGTAAGTTATTGTTTTAATTGTTTTCCTTTTGTTTTGCACGGCCCCATGAGCTCTTAGCTTTAATTTCAACCATGGGTAAAAAAAGTTATTGAATGTATTGTATTGCATTGTGTTGTACTGTTTTGTTATACATGTATTTAGCTTGCACTAGCAAGTGCGAATTTTTGCTGTCACAGCAAGCATAAAATAGTAATATCTCCATTTCTACCAGACGTACAATGTATGGTGACGATTAAAACAGCAAAATATTCTTTCTTCAAGGCTGAAATTTGATATAAAGCTGTCTATGATGCGCCGTTTCAAAATAGTGATTTCTTTGCAAGCCTCTATTGTGTTGTGCATGAATTTTCAGTGTCACAGCAAACATAAAATAACTTTTCATGAGCCACACTTAATTTCTTTGCAAGCCTCTATGGTGTTGTGCATGAATTTTCAGTGTCACAGCAAACATAAAATAACTTTTCATGAGCCAAACTTAATTGAATTTGGACAGACCCAAATTAACAAAATTGCACCTGTTGATTCAGACATCAAACTTAATTTGCTGTTCCACAGGTCAGGGCTCGACCTTAACTTTTGTTACCAGTAGGCTTGTGGCCAGTAAAATGGTAGTTCTCACTAGCCAAAGAGTTTTTTCCACTAGGCAACTCGGATGAAAAGTCCAATTGTCTTAGTTAATCTGATTGCCAGGACTTCTTTGCAAAGGCTTTGATTCCTCTACCATTTACGAGCGGTGAGAGAAGATTCCAGATAATGGCACCTCGATATGTGATGGAATAGTTCATTAGCAGCTGTTAGAGGAAGGAATGGCTAGATTGTTTGTGTGTCTTAGACTATATGCGGGGGAGTGTCTTGTTATCATAAATTGCATACTTGGGGGTGTTAACTGGAGATTTATCTTATATATTAGGGTGGCTAGTCTAACTTTATATATAACTGATAACTAAACCCAATGTACAAGCTGGCATACATGTACGTTAGTTGAAGGTGTATCCTTTGGTAAGTTATAATATTATGATTCTAGCAGTGCAAACAGCTTGCACTAGCAAGTGCAAATTTTTGCTGTCACAGCAAACATAAAACAGTGATATCTCCATTTATGCGCCATTTAAAAAGAGTGATTTCTTTGCAAGTCTCTATTGCGTTGTGCATGAATTTTCAGCATCACAGCAAACATAAAATACATGTAGCTTTTCATGAGCCAAACTTAATTCGAATTTGGACCGACCCAAATTAACAAAATTGTGCCTGTTGATTCAGACGTCAAACTTGTTTTGCTGTTCCACAGGTCAGGGCTCGACCTTAACGTTTGTTACCAGTAGGCTTGTGGCTAGTAAAATGGTAGGTCTCACTAGCCAAAGAGCTTTTTCTACTAGCCATAAAATATTCAGTTCAAGTTAGTAATCACCCAATTTTGAAAAAAAAAAAACCCTCTGATATCCATTGAAGATCATCGAAGTGTGAACAATATGGCGATTTACGATTTACGATTGAAGTGCGTGATGGGAACACTTGGACCCAGTCTCTTTAGCTGAATGTGGCTTGGTCATTCACACGAAAGATTACTTCGTTTTTTTTTTCTTTCTGCATGTTAAACATTGTGTCACAATTTTCACAGCACTAAGATTTATCTTTTGCAGTTGACAAAGAAATTTGCCTCCATAATTTTAGTAGCCAATATGGCTAGTAACTGAAGGAATTTCACTAGCCAAAACTGACAATCCACTGGTATTTGGCTAGTTGACCACCACCAAGGTCGAGCCCTGCAGGTATTGCTAATATTAATAGTTTGGGAAGCTACAAAGTTAATCATAAGTGTCAGTGATCTGACAACTTGTGGAAGATTTTGCAATAGGATGCGTTTTGTTGCGATGTTTAGAACGTTATGCAAATTTCAATCCACAAGACTTCTCGGCAGCATTTGCAAAATGACGAGTCATTGTCTTTCAAAACAATATCGCACAAAGGAAATTTACTGCAGTGAATGACAATAGGTAAAACACACAAAAGAAATGCGTTTTCTAATGAGTATTTTGAGCTGTGTTAAAAAGCGGCATTCTCATAATATGATTCTCTTCATTGCTTCTGAAGTTTGCTTTAAAAATAATTCAGCTTTTTTTGGTGTAGTATACAGGGCTGTCATTAAGGTCTTCAGAAGATGGTCTCTCAGAGAAAGTAGCCTGCGTCGCAGACGTAACAAAACCCCGGTTAGTAACGTCTGCGAAGCAGCACCAAATTCCTTGTTCTGTACCAGAATTTGAGTACGCGTTATGATTGGCTCGTCAACAAAAAGCTTTTGTTAACGAGCCAATCATAATGAGTACTCAAATCGAGCAATTCTTCCTACAGCTGTTATGTTTTACTCACTTTCAGACTGAGTAGCTGGCTGACTTTAGTATAGTAGCCAGCTATAAAAGCCAGTTCCCGGCTTCTAATGACAGCTCTGAGTATATGAAAATTTCAAACATGTTTCACAACAACCATGAGATATGAGGAAGAAGACCACGCCAAAACAAATTCATTGAACACTTCAGTGCTACTGATTTGGTTTTACAATGTGGTTCGATCAAACGACTGTGAGAAGAGCAAGAGCCTCACAAAAATCACTTTTGTTCTCTCTTACTGTTTGAGGTTAGAAAAATTAATTGCTTCCTCAAAATCCATTATCGAGATCCTCAAAAAAATTCCTCGAGCGTCTCAAAAATCTATACTTGATATGCGAAACTTGAGCCTTGAACCCCTTGATAACTTCGACGATCGAGGATCGAGAATCGAGTTTCGAGGTGAGACTGTCAACTTAAGCTTAGTAAGATTAGCCCGGTACTGTAACTACTCGGTAATTTTAAACGTACAAAAAACTACATAATTAAATCTAGTTCAAAGTTATTTATCTAAATTTACCGTTTTACCGTCTTGTATGCCTCAAAAGTACAGTAAGTTAGAGATGTTTCGATGACTGCTGTTCTTTCATCAGTGTAAATTGTAGCAGCTTGACTAGTATAAAAATTGAGCTTAACCCCTTTGCATTTCGAAGTGAATCATCCCAACCACCTTACAGAGGTCGCTCTATGCCCGTTAGAACTTACCTGAAAGCGCAAAACATTGCTCCTTCCAGTACTTATTCTCGTAGATACGCGATCGGATGATTTTCTCCACTAGGTATTGAGGATTGGTGCCTTTCACCGTTTTGGCGTCCGACACGGTGCGGTTCGCCATATTGGATTTAGAAACAGTGTCCAGTCTCCTCGCAGGAAACCATCCCGGCGTTCCACCTGGGTTGTGTTGCGCTCTCCGCTCGCTTTTTGAAAAACAACTCGGGAGCCATAATTATGTTCGGAAAATTTTTGCATGTATTGTACCTATTGTAAAGGAATCAAACAGTTTATAGTCTCGGGTATGGAATATTTAGCCCCAGAACACCAGGATCTCGCCAAAGAGGGGCTCGAAGATATACGCGGAAAGCTACATGCGCCCAAACAAACTGTTCTCGACGAGCTGAAATCAAAACCGGAAGAGTTTTCATTTTCTCGTGTCTTCAGAGTAGCACAGGAGTACACAAACAGAAGCCTACCGACAGCGTCTCTTATTTGGGAGTACCTCCTCGGAAAAGCAGAGAACAGGCAACAGAAATTCGTAGTAATGGACAAGCTCTTTCACGTCCAGATTGCAACTGGCCCATGGAGTGTGGCTTTAGAAACAGCTCAGAATTTATTCAACGAAACAAAAGCTGACGCCGCTATTGAGTTCACCTTGTATAGTGGAGATATCAGTCGAAAGACGACCTTTGAAGAGAGTTTAGGTATGATAAGTTTTGTTGTCATCCTTTCTTTTTAGCCCTTATCGATTCGGCATTCACTCTGTTTCGTTCGAAGTGAAAGTTATTTACTTCCGGTTACCATATTTGGGACGCCGAAGCGAAATGACACGGAAGTGCTAATGGTCCAGGAGATTGACTAATTAATGTGATTTACCGACCGTTGAATAAACAAGACGTGGACTTTTGCACTGATTGTGCAAACCGTCAGCAAACAAATTCAAAACTCACGCAAAACGGAAAAAATGCTTTGCTAATATTTTAAAAATTTCCAACAACGTTCGGAGGCCCAGATAAGCGAAGGGCCGATCAGTTTCGATATGTGAATCTGGAAAATAAAATGCAGCTTGAAGACCTTGGCTAATTTCAAAACAAAAACTTTGCCATTTATGAGGCTACGTGACCAGAATAATCTAAATATCGGGAATTCCTTACGGGAAGTGGGGTGGAGACTCGCCTCCAACCCCTCCCCACCCTCTCCCATAAAAGCCTGATGCTCGGCTTGGTCACTGAAACACATATCCTGTCTCTCAGTTATAGCGTTTTATTCTTCTCGGAAATGAGAACTATCCCATTCCATTTATAATCAGAAAAAGCTGATGCTATTCACTGTACTCTGTATTTGGTTGAACTCATGCAATATATACAGATGTATATGGAAAACCCAAATGTGTGGCTGAGTATCAAATGTTGACTTACGTGACGGCCGAACATTTAAGCGAGTTTGATTGTTGCTGCTGTTGTTTTTTAATCCCCTTTATATTCTTGAAAGTTTCACGCCGCTTAATTCCATAACTTTTTTTAGAGTAGCTACCATGTTATAAATTAGAAAGGAGCTTAAATCTGAGCTGTGCAATAGTAACTACTGTGTGGTTGCTGATGTTGTACTCCGTAGTTAATACAAACAACTTTCTGGATTTGCATTCCTAATTAAGTAGACAGCAGGTCAGAAAACTCCGTGATGAGGTCTGTTTATAGCTTTGGCCAAACAAACACAAGGATTCCCGAGAAAATAAAATTAAGACAGGGTGACTAAATCTTGGAACATACTTTTTCTGAATGTTCCAAGGATCTTTCAAAGCTGAGGCCCTGTTTTGTAAACATACTGGTTACTCAATTAGTGAAAATCATGAACGTCTGAATTGTTATCAAACAGTCTGCCCTCCCCTGAAAAAAAAAAAAAAATAAAAAAAAAAATTTGACTGCTTGTTTGGATAGCGGAGAGCCAGTACATTTTTTTTACTGGAGCCTCTTCCCCAGTCCCCCTTTAGCTTGTTGGGTTTCATCAGTCTCGCCGCGCTATTGGCGTGCACTCCCCACTATCCTGAAAGGGACTGCTAGCAGACTAATCGATCGGAAAATTTAACTCAACGGGCACATTCCTTTTGCATGGAAAACTCGGTTGTTCCGGTTTCCACTGGACATTTTTCGAAAAAAAAAAAAAAGGAATACCTTCCGAGGTATTCCTCTTTTCTCATTTTTACCGGAATGGTCGAAAAATCTTGTACCATATTAAACGCGCAGCTTGGTGCTGTTTTCGTTAGTACCCAGTCTCTTATAGAGTAACTCAGTGCAAAAGGAACACGCTCGTCCCTTTCCATTTTGACTGAGGATAATTTGCCCTGTTCCTTTTAACAGAAAATTATCCTCGGTTTTTCCATGCAAAAGGAAAGCGTCCAACATCCGCACTGTTCGTTTTGTTTCAGTCTGATTCTATTCTTCTACAGATCCATCTCTACAATCCCAGCAATTATTTGACGCTTGCATGAATTTAGCGTCGATACACCGTCTTCTAAAAGAGCTTCCCACAGCGGAAGAATTCTTCAAGAAAGCCAGGGAACTTGCTGATTGTATGCAGGACGTTGAGAAGGAGGCCTTAGCGAAAATACATCTTGCAGTCTGCTTGTTAGATCGTGGAGAGCTCAAAGAAGCAATGGAACGATATTTCAACCCACTCATGACTTACAAATCCAGCTTGAGTAACTACACTAAAGCGCTTTATCTCTATTATTACGGATGCACTTGCAGGTCTGCGGCAGACTGGGGAAGAGCCAAACAATACCTCCGCGAGGCACTGAAATAGCTAAGGAATTGAGAGACGTTGGGCTTGTGTCGAGATGCTGCGGAGAGCTGGGAAATGTTTACAGATCAGAAGGAAGGTCATTTTACGTTTTTTTCGTTGTATAATTCTCGTTGCTCTGGGTAATTCTTTCCCCGGGTATTTTAGTTTCCCTCCTTCATAAGTAAACCAACATTTCTAAAATTTTGATCCGATATTTGAAGGTGACTTATTTGCCAGGTGTAAAAATATAAAATAGTAGGTACTGTGTGTTGAGAAAGTTATTTAATTATTCTAACGGATATGTCGTTTGTTCGAGGTAGTGGTATCATTCATTAAATTTATTAGCAGTCAAAATATGCTGCAATTAGTAATGGTAATAGGACTGAGTGGAGTACAATTCAGGGAGTAATAAGGCGAGTGAGAAACTTTAGAGGTAACTTTCTAAATATTGCAAAACAACAAACGGTTCAAATGCAAATTATCCGACACCGGAAATGGTTGCTAATTTACAAAGCGCGAAGATTGACAACTGACACGACATGGCAGCTACTGCTAAGCATATCCAGATAAGGTAACTGTCCGATTTGGCCTGTCCGATTACAAGTGTTTGTAATCGGACAGCTCAAATCGGACAGTTTGGACCTGAAGCAGTCAATTTTTAAAGCCACAAATAAAGGCTGTTAAGAACCAGTCATATTCGAGCATTTTGTTATTGACACAATTAAGGTTCAAATAGGAGAATGTCTACAGGTTAAACTCTGGTTTATTCCGGGTGTGGACACCCACTAGACATCAACCACTCTAACAGCGAAGTGTGGTAGCTTATTAGTCGGGTGCTTAGGGCGGTTGTGCGATGGGTGGTTAAGCTGACGCCTTTTCCTTGCCACCTTATCCAATCTTTTAACAAATATTTCCACGTGGTGTTCAGATATTCATCCAGGTGTTCGAGCGGATCAGTCGAGAAACCTGCGGGCAAACTCTGCACGTGGTTTATTACGCGGATATAATTAGAGGCGGTGGAGCGGTTGACGAATGACGAAAACCCTCGAGGCTCGTTACGTGTGGCCCTCGCCCGTAAATAAATGGGGTACAAGACCCTAACAGGAAGTTGTACGCAGGCTTAAAAAGGTAATAAAGCCCCTCCATGGAATAGCATGAATTCCTTCCCAGAGAAAATAACAAGACATTTCTTCTTGCTCCATGCATGCTACAGAAACGTGGTTAGTCTCGGGCCTTGTATTCAGCTTAAAAACCGAGTAGATTTGAGTACCTTAATAGCTGAAGTGTGGTCGTTTATGTTAGTTAACTTCTGTGTTATTATTTCAGGTACAAAGATGCAGAAACACACAAGACTCATTATCACCTCTCCCTCGCCAGAGGAGACATACATGGTCTGGCAATTGCCTGTGGCAACATCGGTTTCCTAAAGTTTTACAATCCGGAGGAGTTCGACGATTCTTTGGTGTATCAGTTCATCGAATACTCGTTGGCAGAACAAATCGGTGATTTTTCACGAATGGGAATAGCATTCAACAAAATTGGAAAGCTTTACACAAAAATGGGGTATGATGTAAAAGTAAAAAATCCGTATTGGAAGATGAAGTGGCCTTTCCAGGCGTTCAGGTTTTTGGGAGCAGCCAGGAGCCCATGGAGCAGCCTAAATCGTCACGAGAATGGAAGATGTTGCGACCGAGCGGAAAAAACAAGGAGAGACTGGGGAGGGAAGGCCCCAGTCTCTTCTCGTTTTTCCCGCTCGCTCGCAATATCTTCCATTGCCTAGTTTCATACCGTGAGGTACTGGGTCGAGTGCGGACTTTCGCGGACAATTACAAATAAAACATGGCTTCGGCCACGAAGTGGCAATGGAGTTGTGCCTCCTTTTGTTTTTGAAACAATAAGCTCGTGATATGGACGCCTTTTCCTTCGCAACAGCGGACGCCGTGTTTGTTTGTTTTTTAATTTGTCCGCGAAAGTCCGCTTTTGACCCAGTACCTCACGGTATGAAACCAGGCAATTCTCGCGACGATTTTCGCTGCTCCCCAAAATATTAGCCTGGGACCAGGCTCCGCAGTGGGGTTAAGGAGCGAAAAGAAGGAACGTGGCGAAAAAAATCGGCGGGCGAAGCGAGCCGAGCGGGATCGCTTCGCTCGCCGATTTTTTTCGCCACGTTCCTTCTTTTCGCACCTTAACCCCACTGCGGAGCCTGGTCCCAGGCTACAAAATATGAACCATTGGAAGAGGCTTAAGATAAAGCAACTTAAAGTCCACACAAACCTTGAGGATTCGAACAAAAAAAGGCTCAAGTTATTCCTACATGATTGGTCAAAAATGATCCTTATCGACAGAGTGATTAGAGCATCAAGTGATCGACCAATAATATTAATAGTGATATAATAGCTTTCCGTGTGCTGTAGAACCAACGGGCCGCACAAAAACGGCTCATCGGAATGCGGGCCGTTGCACAGCTCTTACACCAATACTCAAAGTCACCAGGAGGGTAATACAAGGGAGTATTAAGTCCTTTACGAGGATCAGTGTACGTCAGCCTATTCCCTTGAAATATCAGAATTGAATGTAGTTCTGTCAAGATTCGGGACACTCAAGCAGGAGGAACAACCGCGTTTAGATCGCCTTACGTCAGGATATTCCCCCTATACTCTATGTGTTCGGAGGCATTACGGCCCTGTATATATTTTTTCTATTTCTGGAACTGCGATTTCGTCGGATCTAAACGGTATGGTTATACAAGTTTCCAGAGTGTTCCATTGTAAGTTGTTGCCCACAATCTATAAGTAGTTCTCACGAGGTTGATCTGCGCGTGATGAATTCTCAGGTCAAGCGCATTGCTTTAAATTACGAATCCGAGATTTGCTTTGCTCTTTTAAACTAGTCTTAAGTGATATTCTTTTTTTAACAGGTATTACGAAGAAGCAGTGGAATTGTTTCAAATTGCCCTGGACCAGGCTCGAAGGGCTGAAAACACTGCAGGTGAAGGAATGGCGTGGGGAAATTTGGGCACCGTTTACAGAGCCCTTGAACAATTCGAAGATGCCATTTCCTGTCACATGAAGTATCGAGACAATGCAGAGAGGCGTTTAGACATCGGTGGGGTAGCTATTATGCAGCACCAACTGGCCATGGATTATTATCTCAGTGGAAATTTATCAGATGCAGAGAGCTCCGTACTCCGTGCTTTTCAAACGCTGGAACAGATACGCGCCCAGATTGGAGAGGAAGACGAATCAAAGCTTTCGAATTTTGAAAAGAACCAAGTTGAAGCTTATAACCTGCTACAAGTTGTGTTGGTGGCTCAGAAGAAGTACAAAGAGGCATTTGTTTTAGCGGACGCAAGCAGAGGAAGAGCGCTTTCCGAAATTGTTCAAAAGCGTTTATTTGGCTCCATTTCCTCCGACACTGGAACCAGGTATCTTAATGAAGAACTCATTACGGAGTCCTTTGAAAATCTCCGTGAAGTTAGCCGGAAGCTGTCCACTACCCTCGTCTTGTACTCTGTGGTGAAGGAATTTGATCAAAGTGGAGCAACCTTGTCCTGGGTGTATACTTGGGTTTTGCAGCCGGGAGAGTTACATTTCAGCAAAACCCGCCTGCAAGATGGTATCGACACAAAGGTTGAGTTGAACGACGATTTTGTGGTGTCGCTAAGAAGCTCGTTTGGTCTGCGATCCCAATCAGATGCCGTGAGTGAAATTCTCAGATGTGAAAAGCTCTCAGGTGGGCCAAAAGAAAGAAAAGCGCAACCACCACCCCAAAATGACGACGTTTTAGAATCACTGAACGGATTTAAAGAGATGGTTTCAGGGGATTGGAAATGTGACAGTGTCAACTTTAGTGTTATTGATCACTCTCTGTGGGATATGCCAGCCAAAACTAAGGGAAAAGGGATCCTTTTAACAGCAAGCTTCGAAATTGACTTCGATGGTAACGAGGACGTCAACAAAAGTTCCAATGGTGAACCAGAAGAACTCAAAAACGTCAGTACAACTTCTCCCATCGAGCACAAAGGTTCTAATTCCTCAATAGCGAAGCACGTCGCCCAGACTGAAAATAGTACAGTTGCAGCACTAGAGTCTTACGGCACTGGGGCAGTAATTTCTAAAGCTGAACCTGGTTCAGCGATTGAAGAATCACTGCCTGGATCTCTTCCAATGAAACGTCGGCAAGAAACTGATTTCGCAAAATGCGAGCCTGAAGACATATCCTTTTTACAACGAATCAACGATCCAACAGGCGACCATCAAAACTGTCAATTTGGCGGATCACTCACAGGAAGACCAAGCACAAACTTAAGCGGAGCTAGTTATGTCTCCTCGAAGAATAAAGGGCAATTAACTGAAATGGGACCTCATACGTGTTCCAAGCAAACGAAAAATGCGACTGAATCTTCCTGCAGCAAGTCCATGAAACCTAGTGAAAAAATGGAACAAGACCAAAGTTTGGTGATCGATTCAAGTAATTCACTGCTGCAAACCACAACCTTTACAGTCAGCTCTCCGATCAATAATCCAGAAGAACTCGGCGCCGTTGTTACAGCTCTGGAAAAGGTTTCTTTTCAATCTCCAGAACTCATTCAGTGCCAGGTCTTCTTCTTCCAAGACGGAAGAATCGGCAATAATCACAAGACATCAAATACTACTGACATCTGCACTGTACTGACACTGATTAAGACTGCATGTATGAGTACATCATGTAGCCTTAAGACGCATGCTGCTGCTGCTTTCACTGTTTCCGTGCAAAGTACCAATCATTGCAAAATGGCGGAGGGTATGCAAGACCGTTTGACATCAAATGATGGCGCTGTCAATGATCACTGCACTGGACTGATAAATGCCGATATTGACCTTTCAAGTGTAGATTCAGGGGAATCGCTGAATAGTGACATTTCCAGTAATCCCATGCAAAGTGGCAATCACACCTTGAAAAATGTAGATGAAGAAAATGCTTTGTCAACAAACGATAATCCTGTGGGCAGCATTACTGGTGGGACAAATGCCTCCAGCATAGATCCGAATGAAGCAGAAACCCTTGAGGCTTTCTCGACACCACTTTCAAATGCAAATCACACAGAACGCAAGGAAGATACAGAGGATCCACTGTTATCAGATAATAACGTTTGTGAGGATTCTTCTCTTGGTCCGGCGATCAGTGATACCGTAACAGGTGATTCAGCGTCAGAATTAACAGAGAATGAAAACGCTGAAGTTTCCTCGCCCACAGATATCGAAGAGGGAGAAAACACATTGGCATCAGATTATGACTTGCCAGAGAGCACAGCTGATGATCCTACAAATGCTGAGTCATCTGAATCCAGCGACCTTCATGATGACCCGGAGTTGGCCCCTTGGCAGCCCATGCTTAACCAAGTGCACAAGATCCTTATAGAACCTATTGTGGATTTCCTTCCCAAAAATAACGAAAATCCACGAGTTACATTTATTCCTCAGGATTTCTTGCTAAAAGTTCCGTTTGCTGCCCTCCTGGGAGAAACAGGACGCCGCTATGTTATCGAGGATTTTGTTATCTCGACTAGCCCCGCAATCCATTTCCTTGACCTAGCTTGTGCCACACGTGAGAGGACGGAACGAGAAAGGAACTCAGAATTTAGTCTTCTTGCCGTCGGAAATCCCAAAATGCCTTTCAGTGAGCTTCCACAGCTTCCCTCCGCCCAACGCGAGGTGCACGTGATCAGTGAGATCGTCAACTCGGTAGATTCTGAGGTTTTTGTTGGAACCCGTGCCAACAAGAAAGACGTGGTAGCGGCAATGTCTAAGCATAAAATTCTGCACTTTGCTACTCACGCTGTCATTGATGAATCGGACTCGCACGGCGATTATAGCATGAAGGGACTCATTGTTCTGGCCAAGTCTGGGGACGGGTCCACTTGTAATGGCCTTCTTACAGCCGAGGAAGTGAGGGGCATGCATCTGAACGCTGAACTTGTGGTGCTAAGCTGCTGTGACACTGGACTGGGAAAAGTGACGGGAGATGGGGTATTAGGTGAGCTTGTGGTTCCAGACACTGTGTCCGTGACCACTTATTTCTTGAATGAGAGCTTTCAAAAGAATATAGGTGCATGAGATGTTTTCTAAAGATATCAGGTATTTTTAGATTACGACTTCACATTTTTAACTTAATAGTACTTTGAACTGGGTCGTGACTTTTATCTATATAGTAACAGACTTTACCTTAGTCCTACCTAAGTCGTGCACGGACATCCCAACCCCGTCACGGCACAAGGAACGCACCGATAGTCATTCCCCTTGCCATACGAAACCCTCTTACAGACTCCAACCCATCCGGCTCCGTTGTAAATTTAGTGTGTAGCTGTTAAGTTTCACACCGCAAATTTTGCGTCCCGTTACAGGTTTGTCACGCGCGTTTCTGGCCGCTGGAGCAGCTTGCGTGATCGTCACGCTTTGGAAAATTGACGACCGCTCCGCCTCTGAACTCATGACCTCATTTTACCACGAATACAAGACTTCCCGTGATGCTGCTGTATCACTGCAGAGAGCCATGAGAACCCTTCAGGCCAAAGAAGAGACAAGAAGCCCTCAGCATTGGGCAGCGTTCTCTATTGTTGGTTCTACGGGATAAAAGTAAAACGTCAGTGGGACTTTGGTGGACAAACACTCATATGGCTGCATCCAGTGATGCGTACATTGCTGTTAAGGTTCATATGGTTGAGAGCTTCAATGGTGATCTTGACTCGGTAACAAGTTGAACTTTCAAGCTTTTATAAGACACCTGACAGACATATTGCAATTAATAGTATTTTAGCAATTGAACCTCTAGACTGCTAGCATACCCCTTCTGAATAGTCGCTTGTGCGCGCGAAAAATAAGTAACGTGACGCAAACGAGCGCTGGGGTGGCTCTTCCTGTCTCTACTCGCTGTCTGTTTTTTTTATTTGCTTCAGTGTCGCATGACTTGTGCTTTCGATTATCTAGAAAGGGCCTTCAAGCAGTCCATTGAACTTCCATGCTTTTAAGCTTGCCAATGGAGGAGGCTCTCGTGCACTCATCTACGCGATCCTGAAAAATTCAGACCTCTAAATGAACGGAATTCAAGCCCGTGAATGACCTCTGTAATACCCATGCCAAGCCCCGCTCTTTCATCGCAGGTCGAATACATCAGATTTCCTTTTTTCTCTCGTGTTCATCCCTTGAGCTTGCTTTTTTAAAATTAATTTCCGCCTTTTTAGCCAAGGGTATCACAGAGGTCAAGGGCTCAAATTCTGAACATATAGGCCTCAATTGAGGGTCTCAATGAGGCCGGGGCTGGCCGGCGCTTAAATTTTACTTCCCTGCTAGCAGAGGCCTGTTTTCTTTGTATTCAACGTGAGGCCTCAGCTAGCAGGGAAAAATCTTACCGATTTTGACGGTTGACGGTTATCAAGAAGAATTTTCGCCATTGAGTTAAAGTTAAAGTTAATATTCAGTGTTTTTTTTTTTTTTTTTTTTTATTTAACAATTATTCACCGAAGTGGAGGTGAATAGTGGTGGATATTTACCAAGCCGCGAAGCGGCGAGGTAAATATACACAACTTTCACCGACACTGAGGTGAATAATTGTTTTAGTATATACCACACAAGCTGAATAATTAGCGGATCAAAACATTACTTTATGTGTGACAATATACCGACAAGCGGTCGGAAATTGTAAAATCTCGCGTGCCGGCTGCTCGGAGGTGAATAGTACTTGCTAATCACCTCCGAGTTAACCAATCAGAGCGCGCGAAAAAGCATCATTCACTTGTGTGGTATATACTAACAACTGTTATGTCCTAAAGGTTGTTTCGACTCAAGTGAAATTTCAGGGATTGGCGTGATCAGAAAAACGTTATGAATGCTGAATGAATCATTAGTATTTTGGAACCGTAAGTACGTCCAGACGAAGTCATTTTCACGTCAGTTTAGACGCAAATTAAGTCAAAAATACCGCAAAGTAAATATAACTGGGAACATGGAAACTGGTTCACCAGTTTTCCAAAAACGATTCTTAGGCTATGTCTACACTATGCCGGAGAGCATTTTATGCCGTTTTCAAAAATACTCCGGCCTGGTGTGAACGGCAGTGGCCCAAAACCGCCGCCATCTTTCCACTAGAATGATTGCTCCTCGTTGTTGATTTCCGCTTCGGTTCGATTCTTTGTTCACACTACTCCAGAGAGTGTCACGAAAACCTATCCGATATGTGATGATTCACTTTCAAGACCGCAGCGGCCCAGCATCGCTCCGACGCAAAAACCGTGCCGAAATCATCGTTTTGAATGTGAACAAAAGCCCTATCCGATATGGTTTTCGTGCCGGCACGAGCTATCCGGTATAGTGTAGACATAGGCTTAAAGAGCCAGAAGTCCGAGATGAGCATCTGAAATAGTGAGATTTGAAAGACCTTGAAAATGTTTCACCCTCTCAATTCTCAATTCATTTGTTTGTTTATAGGAGGGGTCAACAGGTTTGGTAACGGAAGACAAAATCAGCGGGTAACGTTCATTAAGGTTACAAGGCGTGCATATTCGCCAATTGAAGTGAAACTTGCAGGTGAATTGAAAAGAACATACAATAACTAATCAGGCAGGCAAGTTTACGTTCTGACAAGGCGTTGTTATCGCCAATTTCGCCTTTTGGTCGCCTGGGAACCCGTCGACTGAAAGTTAAGGAAATCGTACACTTTCTTCCGGTTGCAATTGAAAGTCAAAATCACACGAGTGCACCATAAACTGAATCACTTTAGTTAAAGCCCGGTAGATCAGAAGCATTTGCTGTCAGAAGACCGGACTCAACTTTATTGTCGATATATTTACTGTATCTTTTAGTTCTTTAATCTCCTAAGATGTTGCTAAACAAACTACTACTTTGTTACTTCATGAACAGTTCTAACTTAGACTCTTACAATATAACGAAGGTGAGATACAAAGTTTTCAATCGTGACTGCCTGATTTCTATCGGTACAAATACTAATCAAACACAAAGCAAACTGATTATTAAAAACATGCAGGGAATTTTATCTGTGGAATCCATACTTGTTTTTTTTTTTTTTTTTTCTTGTTTTGCTTAATTTGCTTTTAATGTTTCTGTTTGGTTTTCTTTGCTTTTTTACTGCTGGCAATCGTCAGAACAGTGAGCATGCATATTCCAGGACTTGTCTCCAATCATTACTTATGTTAACTTAACCAAACTTGAAGTTAACCAGTTCTTGGTAGCTTGATGACAAATCAAACAGAGCCCAATACTACTACAGAATTTTATACTAGATGTTTTACAGTGGCCTCACCAAGAGGACTTGGCTTGGGCACGAACAGTATATTACATGGCGTAAGGTTTCTTAAGAGGAGGGACAAAGCTTTAATTAATTTCGCCATAGCAGCAAACGTTCAAGAGGAGTAATATCAGTACGCTCATTCATCGGGACAGTTGAGAAGAGAGTGAAAAAGTGATTCTTCCGTTTTTCTGACTGGCGTAAAAGGTAATAATAAGTATTTCTCTTTGATTTTGTTGCTTCCAGTCTCTGAAGAGTGCTGTTATCCAGAGTTGCAAAGCAATGTTAAGCTTTCCTCGGTCTTTCTGTTAAACAACTCTACGGCAACCTGGGGATTCATAATATTCGTGACACATTTGAGAAACTATTGGACCTTTCATTGACGAATTCAATTTAATGCACTGTAAATGAAAGTCATTCACTTTCACGCAGCACTACCCATTATACTGGACAAGGTGGCTTAAAACTCGAAGTTGTGCGTGAAATCTGGAAGCGTGGCCATTCAAATGAACGCTCGCTAGCAAAAAGATGCCCGGTGTTCCCTGGTTGGTGTTTAACCAAGGGTACTTCTAGTCAAGTTGTTTTAAATTTGGTCTATCTGCGGCATAAATGGGTGACCTGTGCAACTCCACCCCATTCCCTTGGGAAGACCACTTTATCAGTAACCTTTAACAAAGCAGTTAATGAACACAAGACAAACAGTTAACCAATCGGATTACACTAACGGCACCCACAGTTTTTGGCTGAGAACTCCAACCACTCCTTCTGCACTACATGGCCCGTTTCTGGATCAGAGACAATGACCGTTAGAGAATCTAGCTCAGTGGGGACGCAAAGTGGCTTCTTGGGTGGTCTAGCACTATATTTTTGCCACCACAAGGCCCAGATGATGGCATGTGTGGTAGGCGTCAAGTGATCTGGGATGGGGAAATGGCAGTAGCCATCACAGTAGTTGAGAAAACCTATTTTTGGCATGATAACATTACTGTAGAAGTCGCTCATTTTGATGGCAAATGACACCTGGTAACATATCATGCTTGGATTCCTTGGAGATCTGCCATCTTCTTGCCGGGGAATTGTGTGACTCTGGATGATGATGCCACTGTTATGGCTTGACTCGGTGGTATTGTCTGGCATGTGATGCAATGCAAGCTGATTGACTGTTACTAACTTCCAGATGTCATCCCTGCTGGGTGGGTACTTTGATTGTGTGTATAACACCAGAAATGGTCCATGCTCATGGCCATGTTTGAGGCACCTCCCAATATCCAACATATAAGCAGCGGTGCTACTGTTCTTTTGCGCACGTTCCACTCGCAACTTAAAAACAATAACAAAATAGTACCCTCAATCACATAACGCAAGGGCTTGAAATCTTCAGACGGGTGCAGATAACAAAAAGATTGGTGCAGAACTGATTAGGCGCTATACGAATATTATTGTTTATGATTGTTATTGTTATTGATATTATTATGATGAGCACCTCATTAACTTCTGTACAAAACTCGTACCGAGTCTTCGATCTCCTTGCCCAGCATTCGCGAAACAAGCGACGCTGGAAAGTTCTGATTCGTTAGTTCGAAAATATCGGACTTCCGATTGAATTGCGCATACTTAAAGTTCAACTTCGAGTTCGACTTCGACTCACTTCCGGCCATTAGTATTGTTTGGAAAAAGCAATGAAAATCGTAAACCTAATCGATCTTTTGAGAGTTGGTCGTGCACAGTAAAGGACGAAGACCCGAGGTTCGAGATTGCACACTGAAAGGTATGTAAACAACGAAATATCTTACAAACTATTAAAATTAGTCATAAACATTCTTACAGAAGAAATATTTACCACACCCCTTCTACCTCCCTCCCTCTTCTGCCTCTTTTCTTCGATCGTTTCTTGTTTATTCAGGTGCTGTATTTTGTAAAACTAGTTACCTGTAATATGTAACTCTCCTCTGAAAAATTTCTCCATGCTTTAAGTGCTCGAGTCACATTTAACCCAAACTCCACGTTGGCTCTCCGCGGCAAAGCACGGGAATCCAAGCATCCGTCTCCATTTGCCATAATAAGGGTCTCACCAGCTGAAACACTAACATTAACTTTGCGGCTCACTCGCGAACTCTTAGACGTCAAAACCAGCTCTGCTTCTACCACGAATTCATCTTTGAAAACGTTTCCCAAACGAAACTGCATACGTACTTTAGAGTGCTCCCATAAGATGCCTGTGGAAAGAACGCCCAAGTTAACATACATTTCCACTTCGGATGCAACGTACGGAAAAGATTATCATCATCAATGGAACAAAGCTCAAAAAATATCTCCAATTTACGCACGTGCCATACGGTTTGTATAAACAACTTAGAAACGTTTCGCTCTTCACAAACAAGCATGGCATCTAGTACAATGTTCTACGTCAACATATAAACATTAACAATGTAAACTTCGCAAACGGCATCTGCTTCTAGTTCTTGGAAGACTGAACCATTTGCAAGATTGATTATAGTAAACATTACCTACTACTCTAAGATTTTGTTTTTGAAACAGTGTTCGAGAGGTTTTATTTTTCTAAATCCTGACGAGTATAACCTTGTGTAATGCACCTATAAATGGTTTGCCCCCAGGATATGGAGGTGGGGGGGGGGGGGTTTGCTGGGGAGTAACCCACTAGAAATTTGACATTTTCGGGTTTTCAAATGTCAATTTCCCAACCCTTGGGTCGCCATTAGAAGTCAAATTCCCACCCCAGGCACTAGCACAACAAACTTTTCAAGATGGCAGTCAAGTCAAATTTCCCATCCTGGGGACCACTGTGGAAGTCTAATTCCCGTGGGTTGCCTCCCCCCCCCCCATACCCCACCTCACATCCTGGGGCAAACCATTGATAGGTGCATAATCCTGAAAAATGGGTCAGGACCAGCAAATTGACTAAAGTTTGTTTCTATGCTCGTCCGATGCTAACCGAGCTTGTTGTAGTCAAGAGTAATTATAAATGATGGGTAGAAGTAGTAAACGACCTGAGCGTGTTGAAAAAAAACATCAGCATCATAATGTAATATGAGCTAGTGATTTCGCCTACAGCGCAAGTGAAATTTACAAGTTCTGATTTTAAAAGAATAAGCACTCAAAAATACGCACTCTTGATTACTGATAGGATATACACTCTTTATTACTCTTAATTGACAACACTCAATGTACGCGTTACTCAGCACTCACACAACTTCAGGACAGAAGGGAGGAGTTTAAAGAACTGTATTTGTAATACAAATTAAGTTATGATCCGTAGAAATAATAATAGTTTATCTCTAGGAATATGCGCAACGAAACTTACCGTTCTTTTCCGGCTCAAAACCGCGAATTGAATTGGCGAGAATCTTCCGGTTTCCCAAGGTAACTGTAAAACTACCGTTCCCGTTGCCGCGAGCTTTACCGTAGTACATTTGTCTCATATAAGAGTGAAGCGTAAGCCGATGATTGGGATCTGAAACTCGCATTCTATTCCTTGGTCCACGGCTGTGTGTTGCTGTAGTCACGGAAAACACGCAAAGAAGAAAATAATCAACATATTCGTCATGCTTAAAACTCCATAGCCTGGCATATCAGGTATGGAGATCACTGCGCGGACTGTGGGCGGGAGGGAACTGTCAAAGTAAATTAATTAACTACCGCGCCAATAGAAACAAACAAAATTATCGAGTCTTAACGTTCGTCAAAACTTTCCTAAAACTTCTCCCTTTTTTATTACAGTAGGATTAAGAAAAAATATCGCTTATGGCTTTCAAAAATACTAAAACAAACAGTGCGCGGCGGCTATTATTTTTCCGTGTTATGCATGCTTCTATTTATTGAGCTCTTTAATTAAATTAACTTTATCATGCAATTTATTCCAGGAAAACGCCTCGACCATATGTTCCCATTTTGATGGCTTTAAAATTCTGAAAATCAATTCATTTTCAAGCACATGCAATTCCAAGTTCGCGTGTGACGTTTAATTAAACCTGTTTTTCACTAGCGACGCAAGCACAAGGGCAAGCACAAAGGCGCTTATTTCACCGTGAAAACGGGCTTATTAAACGCAAGCATAAACGCAAGCACAAGCGCAAGGATCAAAACTTTTCTTTTCTTGTGCTTGCTCTTATGGTTGTGTAGAGTGTAAACGACGTTCGTTTTCACTTAGCATAAGCCACTTATGCTTGTGCTGGCGTCGCTAGTGAAAACCAGGCTAAGAACAGAGGCGTAGCCAGGATTTTTCGACAGGTACAGACAATTTTCCAAATCTCCACCCTCCCCCCCCCCCCGCCAAGTCTCCAATCACCTTGAAATGTCATCATTAACTTTCTTTTACCACCAGCATGGCGATCAGGGTGAGGTTCATGTTGTAAGCGTAAGCGTTCTTACTTGATATGCCGGAAATACTACCTAAGTCCCGGGGTAGGGGGTGGGGGAGGAAAGGAGAGAAGGAGAGCTTGTACTCGTGTCTCATAAATTTGAATTTCTGCGTCCAAAAAGTGGGCGCAAAATGCTGATTGGCTGATTTGATCGGGTGATGACGCGATCTTTCATCGGGCGTGGACTGCTTGGACTGTGTGGTTTGAGTTTGTTTGGTTTTTGTCCGGAAAGGGCGAGACATTTGTATTCGCGAAGCTTGCACAAATTTCTCCAAACATCTGAACTGTCCGTCAGATTTGAAACCAGAACAGCGTCTAGCAGTCGATAACTTAATTACTTCAAAGCAAAGATGTTCTCGCTGTCTTGTGTACATGATTTGGTAAAAGTACCAGTGCGCGTCGCTGCGATCTAAAATAATCGGTCGTTGACAGTTCTGGTTGTTTTCCCACTTCAAAAAATTATCGACGACCAAGTCGCTGAAGCCCGAAGTATGGGGATGTCTGTTGCGACCTTTTCTTGGCGATCTTTCTTTTGACCGGGGCTTCTATCTGGCGTAGTTACCGAGGTTGGCAAAGTTCGCTTCATCCTTGGTCCGACATCCGAGACTTCAACTTCATTCTCCGGCTCAGCAAACGTTGGGTTTACCACGTTCAATGTGGCCGCAATAAAGCCGAAACCTTCGCTGGTTTTTCGTATTTTTGTAGCTCACGGTAGGCAGACTCTCTCACAACCTCGTTCCCAGGGTCTCTCCTACTCTCTCAGTGAAAGTGAAAGTAGTTTGGACTCAAGAATGTTTGTTTGTTTCTTTTCCAAGAGTTTGCTATCGAATATTTCATCTGGATCATAAAACACTTCGTTTTCCCTGCTGTTGCTTCATTTTGGGGCAAAAAATTGGCTCAAGGAAAGCGATGCGAAGTAAAAACAAATTATAATAGTGGAGCTCCGCTTTTCGACTTGGCTAAATATATATGCTCATTGCGAATGCTCATTGAGCTCAGACTACACTTAAAAAACACACTGACAATCGTGATCACATATTTCTAGCTACAAGATTTGGACGCTGAATGGACGCGAGACGACAGCGGGAAAATACAAGTATCGACAAAATCTGATCCCTGGTCATCTCCGGCCCTGATCATCTCACAGCGCGACATTGGGAACGAGAACGTAAAATAGCTTCGCGAAACAAAAATAGATTTAAGAAAACTATGGTGGGGCATGGGGATCCGTTCTCTTACCTCATCCTCTCTTGTTTCCGAATTATGTTTACTCTTGCAAGCAAGATGCATTCGCATAACACAAGAAATTCCAATAGTTTTATAAATTTCCTTGTCGAAGTAACATTCAAAAATTCTCAATTCGGTTTCAAGGTCCCAAGTTTTTTAACTCGCTAAGTCAAAAAATTCAAAATGGTGACAGTATAGCTTTGTTTGTCAAAAGACTGAAGAAATACCTTCTTGCTTAGTTTCTTCACTCTTTAGTGAGCTACATACTCCTTTCTTTTGTTTGCACTGTTTTGTTTTGTTTTGTACCATTTTTTTCTTCCATTTTTTAAGTACGTCATAATGGTAGGTAGGTAATCTGTCTACATATTCAGTATTAGAAATTCACATCATTCACTCCATATTCTTAGGAAGCCTATAGTCTCTCAGCCCTCGGTTTCTATATACTGGCTTCCTTGCCATAGCCATATCTTACATATCTAACATTAATTAGAACGTTTTTAAATTATTTATTTTTATAATAATTGTGCAATCTTCTAGATGCATTTTTCATGTCATATACTTTGTATATGTTTTGCGTGGTTTATGGAGAAATAAAGAATAAAGACAGATAAAGACAGTTGAACTTTACACAGGTTCCATCTCTGATCGAGTAAATCGTCAGAAGAAGTGCGTGGGTTTTTCAAGAGAGCTTCCTTTTGATGACAAAGACCTGATTATGGCAGATATAGAGGATATTACATGGCCACGCGGAGATACTGACTATGGTATCTAAAATTACCCCTTTAATTCTAGAACAGTTATCACCATTTACTTTCTTCATGTAAACTGAATGTAAAATGCACAGTCTTGAACAATCGTAAGAATTAGAAAATGAATCAGTTAAGCTGAATTTAGAAACCTCACATACCCACTTGTACAGGAAACATATAGAGTCATTAGAACAAATATATTTTTTTTCAATCTGATGTAACTGTGCACAATACTTCGCAATCACTGCTGCTGTTTACTTTGATCAAATTAATTCGAAAGCACTTTGCACATATCTTGTATTGACAATTTATTCATATGACCAGTAACTTATTTATATCTATTTGTTTAAATTTTCCTTTATTTATTTATCACTCGAACATTCGTTGTCATTACCATGAGATTCCGCGGTGAGGGTAAAAGGAGGAATGAGTTTGCGGAATGGCATGTGGCATGACTTGCGGAATGGCATAATTATGCAATGTAATATATGCAGATTGACTCAAAGAAATGAATTAACTGAAAGCGCGCCCTTTCCTTTCTGTAGTTAATAATTCTACAGTTAATAATCTTGGAACTCGCGACCACTGATCGTGTCTGACAGCCTAACTGACAATGAATAATCGCAAGCTATTTCCCGAACTAGGTGACGACAAAATATTGAAAACAAATTGGTCAGAATTTTCTGTGTCAAGTACCGCTCTCTTGTGATTGCGTTACATTCAGATGTAACCTGTGACATGAAATCGGATAGGGCAGAGTTTTTTGACAGTCTGTTTTTAGGTGAAATGAGAATTGTAAAAGTAGGTTGTGAGAATAAATGAATTGAATCGAAGTGACTAAAAGGAATCTTTCGTGAGTTTGTCTGCACCCTACAAGTTCGGTACATCTCCACGGGGCTTGCTTTGATTTAAATATTTTACAAGGAGTCAGCTGCTGGATTTGCTTTTATAGGGTTAATCAGGATTTGCTTTTATAGGATTAATCAGTTCGGGAATTATATTTTCCTCGTTTTTCGCTCTTCGACGAGGCGACAACGCGAGCACTGAGTTCAGTTATTCATATCATATAAATATCATATCAAAGCAGCGCGACCGAAGTGAGACTCTGGTAAAATTCTGAAAACCACAATATAACTTCTACGAGGCTCCGTTCCTAATTCTCGTAATACAATCAACCCCGGTCAGAAGCGTATACGCTTCTGCCCCGGTAAAAATTTTTTCCACTCTTTATTTATTCTGTTTCACTTATCACTTACATTACTACGGAAAGACTAGATACTTTTACATAAATTCTACTACAATGTTCACTCTAAAGTACATCAGGAATCTTACTTTGACACAGGTGCATACTACTTATATTCAGAAACATTTACTTATATTACATAATATTACTGATTTGACACGTTACTGCATTACTTACCCATGTTACTCTTCCCCCCCCCCCTCCCAGATACTGCTTTTTTCCACATCTAAACCTCCAAAAGCGATTGCAAACTAAAGTCTGCAAAAGAGGAAGGAACCCAGCCGAGACCATTTCGTTTCAAACATAACGAAGGCATTTGTCTCGTTATTTATTTATTTTATTTAAAGCCATTTCAAACCAGCCAAATGGATATTTTATAGTTTGACCTACACCGCGTCGTGAAATTGGCAAGATGGCAAAAAAGTTGAAAGTTCGTTTGATCGCAGTCGAATGATTCTTTAGTAAATACCACAAACCGGGACCTCAATTGCGCAGCAAATATTATTCGCGAACAAACTAATCCTCCTCAAGACTTTAAAAGTGTAACTGGTTCCTACCAAAGCAAGCCCGGTAGAAAGTAGTCCTTACTGTTTTGAAATGTTTTTTCTCATTCATGGCGGCCGCCGGCCGGTCAAAACAAACTCAGGAGAAATTTAATGACCTCAAGGTTTCATTTGCAAAATATTTATATCAAAGCAAGCCCCGTGGAGAGCAAAGCTCAAAACTGAAATATTTCTCGGTGAAATCATGACAAATTTGTTTTCAACATTTCGTTGTGACCGAGTTCGGCAACTAGCTTGCGATTAGTCAGTGTCAGGCTGTAGAATAATTAACTCTTTTAACTTTACAGCGCTTACCAGTCACACGCGCCCTCCAACGTTTTTTTCTCATTTTCGAAAACTAAGTTTTGGTGGACGTCAATCAAATGTTTCCATGACAATATGGTCCTCGTTTCGTGTCAGTTTCACGGCCATGTTCAATCGTCGTTGTGATCATAAAATCGCTCAGTTATTACTGACAAAGTCGTTTCCAGTTTAATTCGTTGAGAAGGAGGATTATTATGTCGAGACAACAGGTCAGCCTTGAATCACATAGCATGCAGAAACACTTTTTGGGAGCAGAACGTTTGTGAAGAAGGCGATTCGGTTGTACGTAAACACGGGAGCCGTAAGCGATCCGCCAAAGAGAAGATCAAAGAAACGAAAAATATCAGGTAGCTGAAAACGTTGGCCTCAGAAAATGAGTCGAGTTGTGTGGAAATTGACTTATTATGTACTTTTTACGGATGTACATTATTTTAGCCGTAGAAATTCTTGTCATTCGTTATGCTATAAGATAATCCAGAGCTCTATCTGACGAGTTGCAAGCGTGGTTGGAGTACGAGAGAGGTGAGGCGTATGCAGTGCAAACCCTCAGCAGAACTATACGACAAATGGGATTGACAGTAAAAAAGGTACTGAAAGCCGCAAGAGATTAGCAGTCAAATTTTTGTAGTTCATCCTTTAATAAAGGTTATTTATTTAGTTCTCAATTTGTTGTGGTTGCCGTACACTGTTCGTAAATTTGTAGCCTCAAATCATTGCCCGTGAGCAAGACGAACGAAAAGGCGCATGGTTCAGAAGATTTACTTCTCAGTTTCAACCAGAACAGTTTCTGTTTATCGACGAGTCAAGTAAAGATGAAAGAGAAACTTAGGTACTCTGCGAGTAGTTCGTTTAAAAGAAACCCCGTTATTGTCATGGATACATTTGATTGACGTCCACCAAAACTTAGTTTTCGATAAAGGAAAAAGCCGTTAGAGGGCGCGTGTGACTGGTAACCGCAGGAGCCCATGGGCTCCTGGTAACGCGCGTATATTTAATTTCTTCGCGCCATTCTGCATACATTACATTCCGCATAATTATGCCATTCCGCAAGTCATGCCACATGCCATTCCACAAACTCATTCCATCTTTTACCCTCATCACACGGAGATTCCGTGTACTGACCGTCCATCGCCAGATGAGCCTGCTAGAGGCAATTACGTTAATTAAAGATTTAAGATGCTGCTGATAAAATAAAAAAAAAACAACCGGTGCTACTCCAAGTAAAAAAGGTCCTCTATATTTAGTACAACACTGTTCAGTAACATTCCAAACGAAAAAGAATGGTTCGCTTCCGTGTGTGATTAATGAAGTTGTCGACATCATGTTTATGGCTTTTTAACGAAGACAATGAAAAACATAACAGTGCAATAAACTACATTTTACTGGTACCAGTCGAACAGCGTTACTTCATTACAAAAGGTTACTGATTTTCTCTCGGTTTTTTTTTGGCTGATGTTGAGGTAATTCTTTAATCTCGTTCGTCCAATAGTACGCGAAATTGACGCAGGTTGACTGTAACCAACACTTTTATCTTACCCCATCACTGCATATATGCTATTCACCGCTGATAGGTCCGTACAGGGAAAATCTTCAGCACGGCCCGAGGCCGCCAGCCGAGGGACGTA